>WBNM01026445.1:2219-42762 GCA_013399055.1 Ramphastos sulfuratus
GATCTCCAGAGGTCCCTTCCAACTCCTCCCATCCTGTGTTCCTGTATTGGATTGTGAACTTAGTATAAGTTCATGTAAGTCTTGGGGTACTCCTGAGTACCAGTGATTCTGGGAGGTCCTCTGGAGGACGTATCTGATGGAAGGCCCTCCAGCACTACAAAGAGCTGCTACTGCTGCTAATTCCCCTTATAGTCAGGGGAAAAGGCAAGCCCTATTTCAAAACATGTCTGGGGACATTCCTGTGTGACCTGTTCTGAGTGACCCTGCTCTTGCAGAAGGGTTGGACTAGGAGATCTCTGGAGGTCCCTTCCAAGCCCCACCATTTTGTGATTCTCTGTGAAACCCAAGCAGACCACTGACCCTGAGAGGCTGGCACATACCAGTCTCTGCAACAGCAGCACAGGGGAGAAGTGAGCACTGAGCAGCACAGTCTGGATGCATCCAGCAGTCCAGCCCTAGCTGTTTTGGAAACAAAATGTTAGCAGAAATGTTGCACTTAAGCACAGAGCTGACATGCTGAGAATGATTTTCTCCAAGCTGAGTGCCACACTGTACAGCAGAACAGAAACAGGCAAGCTTGTTTCTTCCACTTTCTGCCCTACGAGCATCTTGAAGTGTTTTCTCTAGACTCCCAAATGCTCTCCAGAAACATCACAGCTTGGTTTTCCCTCTCCCTGTATGCCTTCTGGAGTTGGGGGCTATTTTGGAGAAGACATGCAGTGAACTTAATGGTCATTTCCCCTTGTGTTCTTCAAAATGAGCCATTTCTTATCCAACAAGGCTCGAAGAATAATTCTTCCTAGAGAGGATGTGGCCAAGCATTTTCCTTCCTCCAAATGGCTGTAGCTTCCTATTCTCAGCAGGCCCAAGGCTCCAGGCTGCCCTCAGAGAAGATGCTGACCCCTCTCTCAACATGGTCACCTCGCTTATCCTTGGTGCTCTCCATGGAGTGAGTCTGACAGCCCTGATCTGGGTGGAATTCCCACTCAGGTTCTCAAAAGCCATAAACCTGCAGGAAGCTGAGCACATTCATCTGCCTACAAACAGAACTGAGGCCTCACAGCCCAGGACAGCTCTGATGGATTGAACAGACCCTGAGGGCAGGACCCTATTACCAAGCCAATGCTCAGAACTGATTAACCCCTTAGCCAGTGTCAAATGCAGTACATTGCTGGAAGAAGACTATAAATCATAGGATAAGTGTGGGGTCAGGTCTACTGTGGCCCTCTTACACGCCTTGCCTAAAGCCTACTGTTGATTTTTCTAACCAGAGTATGTTAGTGTTGCTCTGGCAGAAGGAACACAGCTCAGGAGCTTCCCAGCTAAAATGCTACTACCCAGGATGTTTTGTAGCTTGTTTGTTTTCTCTTGTCTCTCCTGATCCCAGAGGGGAATGCAACCCACAGGAGAACAAGGTGTCTTTACACTTTGAGGTGGTTGTAGGACAGGCTCTTAAATGGCACCAGCACTCTTGCACGTTTGAGAAGCTGTTACCTGTACCCCAGCAGTGATAACCAATTTGTCTTCCTTCCAAGGTTATCCTGAGAATTCTTAATCCCCACTTTTCATTCTCTCAGTCTGGTCATGTAACATAAGGAAACATTCATCCACCTAAACATAAGGAAAAAAAGTACTTCAAGGGTGGCAGAGCACTGGAACAGACTGCCCAGAGAAGCTGTGGAGTCTTCTCTGGAGATTCCAAACCTGCCCAAACGTGTTCCTGTGGAATTTACTCTGGGTCACCCTGCTCTAGCAGTGTGGTTGGACTACAGGATTTTCAGAGGTCCCTTCCAACTCCCACCAGGCCGGTCACTTTGGAAAAGGGCAGCTATGTTAATTAGTGTCCTGCAAATTAATCCAGCCATGGATTTAGGTAGCTTAAAAGCCAAGAGCAATGCCAGCCTTGCCCACACAATCTTTCCTAGAATGGAGCTCAGGGTTCTTTATTCCACACTGTCTGGTGTAGGCTGTTCCTTCAGACTGGAAATAAAGGAGTCTCCTGAAATTAGTGATATGTCAATAGCCAAGGAAAAACATCCTGTGAAAAGAGAACATTTTTTTCTTGTGCTTAAGGGTTAGGAGACTTGCTCAGATCTCCCACTTGGTTACCCTTTACTGAAAAGAGGTGTTCAAACTCTCAGAGAGAGAGCCAAATCTGCACACATGAAAAAAGGAGCAGCACCAGCACTGGTGCTAGTGTTAGTGCTAGTCCTCTTTTATAGAGCAGCTAGGGGCTAAAGCACAAAGCTGGTGGCTAGGAGCAGGTAGGACTCCTGCTCCCACATCTACAGCTGTATTTCACCATAAGATGGATAATGAGCTGCTGCAGTATGTTCAGAGAAGGGTCTGGAGAAGAGGGCTGGTGAGAAGCAGCTGAAGGAACTGGTGTTGTTTAGTCTGGAGAAAAGGAGCTGAGGGCAGACCTCATTGCTTTCTGCAACTCCCTGAAGCAAGATTGGGGTGAGGTGGAGGCTGGTCTCTTCTCCGTAGTATCAAGTGATTGATAGATCAGTTTGTGCCAGGGGAGGGTTAGGTTGGAGATTAGGAAGGATTTCCTTGCTGCAAGAGTGGTCAAGCTGCCCAGGGAGGTGGTGGAGTCCCCATCCCTGGAGGTGTTCAAGAAACGCGTGTCTGTGGCACCTGGGGCCATGGTTTAGTGGCCATGGTGGGGTTGGGGGGATGGTTGGACCGGATGATCTTGAGAGTCTTGTCCAGCTGAAGTGATTCTGTGATTGTGACTTGCTGTAGCTCAAAAACATGGATGAGAACTGACCTCAGGCAGTCTCTCTCTCAGCATGTGTGCTTGTTTCCTCTCTTTTTTTCATGGTAGGGCAGCTGTGCAGAAGACAGTGGATAAAGTAGCCTGTCCTGAATAGTGTAGGCTACAGCTTAGCATAAAGTACTGCTTAGGGCATCCCCTTGGGAGGCAGAAGATGCAATTAGAATATCCTCAGACAGCAGAGAGGGCTGATTCCAAGTCATCCGCTTCCTGGCTGAACACTTAAAGACGAGTGCCTACATTATCACCTCTTATGAAGGAAAATAAGAATGGTCCTCATCTAACTGCACCTGTACTACCCAGAGAGACAGAACGGGCAGGATTGTCAAAAATTGGTTAGGCCTAGGTCCTCAAAGACATTTAGGTGTTTAATTTTCTTTGATTGTAGGGGGAATTAGTTTCTAAAGTGCCTTTGAGGATCTGGAGCTTAAGAGATGTAAGATCCTCAATGTCATTTATCAAATGTGGAATCAGTAGGAGCCAGGCATGTAACGAGAACCCCCCCTGCCCCCCAGTCTGTATGTTTCTAAATTATGCATGCACTTTGAACATGCTGGTCCTTTATCATGCTGAAAATCAGCACAGATTACTGACGAGCACTTCTCATCATAACATCTCTTGTAAAGCTGCCTAAGATCCTGTCAGCACTCTGATGGACACATCACAGTTGTACATGTGCCACATGTGCCAAATACCTGAGGTATTTTATATCTGTGTGTGATGGTTTGGGAGTTCTCTGCCCCCCCACACTTTGTAAAATCCCCCAGACTAGACTCGGATGGCTGGAAGTTAAGGACTGAAGCTCTATTTACAGCTCAGCACAATGTGCAAGCAGAGATATACACAACAGACAGGAATAGTTACAGAAATATACAAGGTAAAGGTAATACAGAAACACAACTCCCCTCCCAGAAATCAGAGTCCTCACGAGGGGCTCCCAACCACCCTTCCACCTTCTCCCCACCCCTATACCTTACCCCAGGGTTTGCCTTACATGCAAGGTGAGTTTGGAGGATGGGCCAGGGTGGTTAGAAGGAAAGTGGTTAGTGAGGTTACTCGGCAGAGAGGAGAAGGCCAGAAGCTAGACAGCCCCAGAGTGTCTGCAAGCCCGAGTGCCTTATCTATGTTTATACTCTTATTCTTAAACATCTCAGCAAGCCTATGAGTGAAGCAGACATCACCAGTGTTTCCTTTTCACAGCCTATAATATAATATTCTCCATTAAAATATTCCAATTAGCCTCAAACCAGCACGCCGTGTGTTCTTCTGACAGCCATTCAGACTCTTTCCCACATAGCATGGTTTAGGACAGGTTGCTTTTCAGCTATTTAGGTTGTTTCTTGGCTTTCTGATGCTTGGAGTTTTCAACTATGAATATATTTATTTTTACAAGGAAAATCCTATGCACGTTTACATGCATTGTTCCCAAAGCAAACTATTTCAGTACTGTTTTTTCCCCTTAGCAGAACCAACTCTGAATCATGTCTATATAGTTTATTTTTAAAAAAGAAGTATCTGTACTGTTTAAATTGAGTTTTAATTTCTCAAGGATTGATACTTATAGAATCATAGAATCATAGAATGGTAAGATTGGAAAGGACCTCAAGGATCAGCCAGTTCCAAACCCCTGTCATAGGCAGGGACACCTCCCACTAGTACAGCTCACTCAAGGCCTCCTCCAACCTGACCTTCAACACCTCCAGGGAGGGAGCAGCCACAACCTCCCTGGGCAACCTGTGCCAGTGTCTCACCACCCTCACTGCAAACAACTTCCTCCTAACATCCAGTTTCAATCTTCCCTCTGCCAGTTCAAACCCATTGCCCCTTGTCCTGTCATTACAAGACCTTGTCAACAGTCCCTCCCCTGCCTTCCTGCAGGCCCCCTTCAGATACTGGAAGGCTACTATAAGATCTCCTCATATACAGAACCTTTATGTAGAACGTTGCCTCCTCTGTCACTCAGGTAGTTGAGGCAGAAATCTGCTGACTGTAATTGTGTGCTAAGCACTTCCACAGAGGCAGGAGGGGCTCTTGGTTTTGTTGTTTTGGTTTGGTTTGGTGGGTTTTGTTTGTTTAATTGTATTTTAGCTAAAAAGTACTCTTAGAATTTCAGAGTTACTTGGGAATTCTTTTAGATCCTTTGCTCCAAACACTGTCAATGGCACATTGATGACCTTTGCCACCTGCTCAGAGTAAGCCTATCATGCAACGATAATTAAAGAGAATTCAGCCTCTTGGAAACTCTATACACAGGCTCCATGTCTGATACCAAAACCAGGATTATATCTTTACTATTCTACTTAGATTTTATCCTTCTTATCAATTTTTTTTCTTTTTTCTTGCTTCAAAGATTGTTTCCTTCTCTTCAGTGAGAAGGTGGTTTGCCACCTCGAGGACAAGCCTAGGTAAGTTCCCCATTGCTACATGTGATTCACCTCACTGGTCTCGGGTGCCTTTCAGACCTAACAAGCAGTATAAACTGCCTTTATCTTGTTCCTTATCTGCAGCCATTCTGAGATGAATCTTCTCCACTCTGTTTTAAGTTCCTGTAATGCATCCACTACTTTCTAGCAACTTCATAGCAACTCTGCCTTACTGCTTCTTGCATGGCTTGGCCTGTCATTTTAAAAGAGAGGGTGATGTATTTATGATATAGGAAATTATGAGGAAGAGGTGAATTACCATAGTTAAATACTACCACAAGTATAAAATCAGAACAAACCCCAAGAGCTGAGAATACAGAAGTGATGGAATTTATCTATAGGTATCAGTATAGAATCACAGAATGGCTTTGGTTGGAAGGGACCTCAGAGCTCATCTACTCCAATCTCCCCACACCTCTCAACTAGACTTGGCTGCTCAAGGAGTCATCCAGTCTGGCCTTGAACACACCCAGGCAGGAGGCAGCCACAGCCTGTCTGGGCAACTCCAGAGATACTCCAGTATCTCACCACCCTTGTACTGGAGAATGTCTTCCTCAGCTCCAGTCTAACCCTGCTCTGCCACAGCTTCAAACCATTCCCCCTTGTCCTGTCTCTAGACACCCTCAGGAAAAGTCCCTCTGCAGCCTTTCTGCAGGATCCCTTCAGCTATTGGCAGGCAGCTCTAAGGTCCCCCTGGGGTCTTCTCCAGGCTGAATGTCTCCAGCTCTCTCAGCCTGTCCTCACAGCAGAGCTGCTCCAGCCCTTGGATCATCTGTGGCCTCCTTTGGACTCTCTCCAGCAGCTCTGTGTCCTTCTTTTGCTGGGGACAGCAGCACTGGAGGCAGAATTGGAGGTGAGGTCTCAGCAGAGCAGAGCCAAGAGGCACAATCACCTCTCCTGCCCTGTTGCCCACTCTCCTCTGGCTGCAGCCCAGCACACGGCTGCCTGCTGGGTTGCAGGAGGGCACTGCTGGCCTCTAGGGAGCTGCTCAGCAACCAACACTCCCAGGTCTCTTTCTTCTTCTGCACTCAGCCTGGATTTGTGCCTGGGATTGGTCTGACCCAGATAAGCAGCTATTGTTTGTACTACTATCACTTAGCCCTAACAGGATTAAATGATGTCTCGACAGGTGGTTCTTGTAAAGGGAACAAAACAGGCTTAAATTAGTTACTACCAGTCAAAAGGGCCACCAGGAATTTGCAGGTATGTTAGTGAGTTACAACTGCATGAGAAAGAAATTGTGAAATCCATTTGATTTGGGTAAAAAAGAAAAGGAGGACAAGCACAGCCATTGGACACAGGGCTCCTAGAACTATGGAGAAAGAAGAAAAAAGTTTTTGATTACTCCAGGCCACAGAAATGATTAATTTTTATACATATTTGAAGAGAATGAGGATAGCAATCACTTTGCTAATTAAAATGGGTAAACTAAATAAAGGAGAGTTTGTCTCAAATCTTTATGCCTTTAAAAAGCAGAGGAAAAAAAAAAGAACGGTGCCAATTTTAAGTTATTTGCTCTTTAATCACAGCTAGTATTAAGCCAATGGGTTCTTAAAACATAAAGCATAACACAGTACAAGAATCACTTAATGGAAGAAATTAAGAAATCCATGTGTTTAAGTCTTTCATCAGCATCTATTTGTCTCTAATTTCTTCCTCAGCAAGCATTTTTTGTGACTAAACCTGTGAACAAGCTTGAAGTGGTTTTCCTCTAGTGAAGGAAAAAGAGAGTTGTTCAACCACAACCTGCTAAGGTCTTGATGTCCATTAGGATGTCCACTGCAGAGCAGCTTATTTAAAACACACTTTAATCAAGGATCATCAGAATTTATCTTTATTTATCTTTATGAAAGAGAAATGAAGAAAAAATGGCTATTCTTCCCATTTTTCAAAGGATCTGTCAATCAATTATTTTTTCCTCAGAATGCAAAATTGGAAAAGAGTAATGAGCCCAAATTTATGAAGAATCCACAGAAAATCAGGGGGGAAAAATTGTGGAAGGAAAATTGAGACAATAATATATTGTTTTTTTGTGTGCCAAAGTAGTTAAGGAAATGAAAAAGGATTAATTTTTATTCTATTTTTTTTAAGGCAAGAAAAAAAACCCTGAATATAAAAGATAGACTTTAGAAAAAGAGGGAGAAAATGGTTTCAGTAATGATTAAAAATGACTGAAATTCCCTGACTCTTGGAAAGATCTTTGTTAAGAAGTAGGCATGCCAAATAAATCAATTAGCAAATGGTGGCATTTGTAACTCCACAACAGCCAAAAGAGTACTTGGAAAAGTCAAACATGCACAAATTGCTCAGGCCAACTGGTAGGAAAGCGATTAGGAAATTAATTTATTCTGAAAAGGCAATTATTTTGAGGAGAAACAGAAATCTGGGTAATTGGCAAAACAAATTTGTTAATTGTAGAGCAAACAAAACAAATTCAAAGGAAACAAATGTGACAGTGCTTTTAGCACTTGTATTCTGAAGAATCCTCTGTGTCCCAGGAGAGGACTGGAAAAATATTGAGGAAAAAAAACTTACTGGGAATTAGAATCTCAGAATCACAGAACTGTTTTACTGGAAAAGCCCTTTAAGATGGTCTAGTCCAACCAGTTTCTATCTCTACCAAGGCACTCTGCTCATATCCCTGGCCTCAGCCCATTGAGACCAACAGTATGAGCCAATGAGGTTACTTAGGCTTCCCTGAGAGCACACACACAGAGAATCACAGGAAACATCTGGTTGGAAGAGACCTCAAAGATCATCCAGTCCAACCTTCGACCCAACACTAACCTGTGTCCCTAAGCACCAGCTCCACAGGCTGCTGGAACACCTCCAGGGATGGTGACCCCAGCACCACCCTGGGCAGACTGTTTCAATGGCTGAGAACCCTCTCTGGGAATAAATATTTCCTAGCATCCAGCCTGAACCTCCCCTGGGGCAGCTTGGAACCACTTCCTCTGCTCCTGTCTCTTGCCACTGAGGAGCAGAGGTTGCTCCCTCCTGGCTACAACCTCTCTTCAGGGAGCGGCAGAGAGCAATGAGCTCTGCCCTAGCCTCATCTTCTCCAGCCTGCACACCCCCAGCTTCCGCAGCCCATCCTCACCCCCAGCTGCCCCAGGCCCTTCTCCAGCCTTGCTGCCCTGCTCTGGACACAGTCCAGCCCCTCAATGTCCTTCCTGGAGTGAGGGGCCCAGAGCTGAACACGGTACTCAAGGTGTGGCCTCCCCAGCACTGAGCAGAGAGGGATGATCCTCTCTTACCCTTCCAGTCTATTCCAATTAAATTAGCAGGCAGATGCAAGTAAAAAAAAACCCACCAAAATGCTTTTCTTCACTGTCTTGCTACCTGCTGCTTAGAAAAGCTGCCTCTGGGAGAGAAGAATTTCTTTCCTTGTGAGGAAAAGAGAATGAGCAACACTGTGACCTGAAGAACAGTCCATTGCTGGTGTGCTACAGAACCTGCACTTTCCTCTCTGGCAACAGAGCTGAGGTGCAACCTGATTTTCAGTAACCTGGAGACCTAGAGCAGCAGTAACATTTTGAAGACAATGTCTTGATCATATTTTTCTGCATGCAAAATGAGGAGCCAAAAGAAGAGCCTGGGGAGCCCGAATGATTGCAGTTCAACCCCCGGCACCAGACCTCATAAAATGATCTTCTCCAAATGGATTTGCAGTCTGAAATGTGAGTGTGGCACCACAGGCCAAGGGAAAACAGCAAAGGCTATCTACTCTGAAGGGAGGAAAGAGCTCAGTGAAGGGCAACAGGCCCGGGTTTTGCTANCCTGCAGGAAGGCTGGGGAGGGACTATTGACAAGGTCTTGTAATGACAGAACAAGGGGCAATGGGTTTGAACTGCCAGAGGGAAGATTTAGACTGGATGTTAGGAAGAAGTTGTTTGCAGTGAGGGTGGTGAGACACTGGCACAGGTTGCCCAGGGAGGTTGTGGCTGCTCCCTTCCTGGAGGTGTTGAAGGCCAGGTTGGAGGAGGCCTTGAGTGAGCTGTACTAGTGGGAAGTGTCCCTGCCTATGGCAGGGGGTTGGACCTAGATGATCCTTGAGGTCCCTTCCAACCTTACCATTCTATGATTCTATGGTTTTAAGTTCTAGTTCATTTAACTTCATATTGATTTTGAAGTGGGGTAATAACCCTATTCATGCATTTCATTGATGGTACTGAACTGGAAAATGTTGCAATTACTACTGACAAAACCCCCCTGTATATGTAAGTGGAGTTAGAGGGCTTAAAGTAAGGACAGAGAAAAAGTAGAGGAAACTCAGTGTGGGAAAGCAAAACAAAAGAAAACAACATACATCTGCCTGGTGGAATTATAATGCAAAACTGGAATTTTTGTGGGGATAGTGAAATCTGTAAAGAAATAACAGTGACTTAACCACGCAGGGCTGCCCCAGCATGATTTTGGGGAGTGGCACTGGTGGAGTGGAGCAGGCTGGGAGGGGCTTTGCTCTAACGGTTCCAGCAGGGCACAACAGGCCCCAGCCAGGCCCGCGCCCACCTGAGGTTAAGGCAGCGCTGGAAGGAGGTCAGCCGCGGTCCCCACCCAGCATAAGGTAGAGCTCTCAATGCTTGCTGGAGCCCATGTGGGAACAAAGGGAACATGCAGCAGTCTGGGGTACAGGCTGCAGGGAGTGCCCGAGCCTTGCAACTGCAGTGAGCGGAGGATGGGAGAGCTGCGTGCGCTGTGAACGGAGTGGAGAGCTGCTCAGACAGGTAGCAGAGCTGCAAGAGAGCTGCTGCATGCACTGTTGAGTGGAGAGCTGCATAGACAGGTGGCAGAGCTGCAAGAGAGCTGCTGCATGCGCTGTGAATGGAGTGGAGAGCTGCTCAGGTGGCAGAGCTGCAAGAGAGCTGCTGCATGCGCTGTGGAGTAGAGAGCTGCTCAGACAGGTGGCAGAGCTGCAAGAGAGCTGCTGCATGCACTGTGGAGTGGGAGCTGCATAGACAGGCGGCAGAGCTGCAAGAGAGCTGCTGCATGCGCTGTGAACGGAGTGGCGAGCTGCTCAGACAGGTGACAGAGCTGCAAGAGGAGCTTGAAAGGTTAAGGAGCATCAGGGAGGCTGAAGGAGAGAGAGACTGGTGAGGCCAGGCTCTGCCCTCCTCAGAGCAGAAATGGGAACACCCATTAGAGCGCACCCAGGACTAGGTGTCCCCTATGGGACTGAAGGAGGAAGCCTAAACAAAAAGAGTACAAGCAAGTCCATGGTTAAGGCAGTAGGCAAACTCCTACCTCGCCCACCTTCCCCCATCCCCTTGATGGGGGCAATGACAACAAGTTCCTGTCAGGCACACCTGCTGTATTACCCCAGTTCCTGCCCCAGTGCCTTTGCAGAACACATGTGAAGCCCTGCAAGTGCAGGCAGTCAATGGGAAATATCACTCGACTGGTTTAGAAGTATTTCCAAGATTAAGGAAGCCCAAGCCCAGCATCAAAAAGGCTTTGATCAGAGGGGGGGAAAAAAAAAAGAAAGGCATCATTATAGGTGACTCTTCTGAAGCGAGTGGAAGGCCCAATATGTCAATCTGGTCCACTTGTAAGGGCCATTTGCTGCCTCTCTGGGGCCCAACCTGGCAGCAAGGCTGGTGAAAGGCCTGGAGCATAGGTCCTGTGAGATGCAAGGAGGGGCTGAGGGAGCTGGGGGTGTTCAGTCTGGAGAAGAGGATGCTGTGGGGAGGCCTCATTGCTCTCTACAGCTCCCTGAAGAGAGGTTGGAGCGAGGGGGTCCCCAGCCTCTTCTCCTCCCAGGCAACCAGCAACAGAACAAGAGGACACAGTCTGAAGTTGTGCCGGGGGTGGTATAGGCTGGAGATTAGGAGGAAGTTCTTCACAGAAAGAGTGATTGGCACTTGGAGGTCTCTTCCAACCTGGTTGATTCTATGATTCCTTGGTGGCAAGTGACAGGAGCAGAGAAGAAGGTTGCAAGGTGTGCTAGAGGAAGTTCAGGATGGGTATTAGGAAGTATTTCTTCACTAGAAGGGTTCTCAAACATTGGAATGGTTTGCCCAGGGCAATGGTGGAGTCACTGTCCCTGGGGGTGTTCAAGCAGCCTGTGGATCTGGTGCTTAGGTACATGGTTTAGTGTTGACCTTCTGGTGCTTTGCTGAAGGTTGGACTGGATGAGCTTGAAGGCCTCTTCCAACCAAATATATTGTGTGATTCTGTGACTGCAAAGAGGTTTGTGAATGACAGTGGAGAGAAAAAGAGGCATGTATTTGCAATGCAGTGTGACAGCACTGAGGTTCACCACAACACTCAGCAGCACCTGGAGAACTAATAAACCAAGAAAGGTATAAACCTTGCTCTTTACAGTGCTGGTGCAACTTCCTGAGCACTGAGGGCAGCTCATAACTTGTGACCAGTTACAGGGAGTTTTTAAAAAAAACAGCAGAAGGTGCTGGGTGCTGTTCTGCAAATGCTAACTAGCTAGGTATAGATAACTATTAAAAACAACAACAAAAAACCCCCATAAACTAGGTATGCAATGTATATATATATCCTATGTGAAAATGTACTTAATATATGATGTATGGAACATTACCTTATGGCTTCACAAGAGCACTAATGCATTACCTTCCTCTTATGTCCATTTTTTTTGCAGGACTTGTGTGGAATGTGGAACAATGCAGCATTTTCCATCTGGCACAAAGGAACTAGACAATGAGGATTGTTTCAGGAGTGTCCTGAACCTCAGTTGTGCCCAGTTCCTACCGCACCGATGAGGCTCTACACCATCCAGAGGAGAGGGAGGGAGAAGGCACTGCCAAGCAGCCCTGAGTGCAGGACAAGCTGCAGAGGTGAGAAAGTGTGTTCTTCATAAACAAACCAGCAGCTATGCTATGAAGTCTTGGCAAACATTAGTAAGTGCTGAGCAGATCATTTATTTTGCCATTCAGAGCACCGAGAGCAATTAAAACCTGCATAAAATAGGAAGGAACTAATTTAAAAATAATATGAAACAGATGTGTCTGTGTGTGATAAATAATTGGTTTGTGTGAAATATGGAAAATGCCTGCAATTGTGAGGAAATAACACCTACAGCTCAGGAGATTTCAGCAAGGCCAAAACACTATTACAAGGCCAGCAAAACCACTCACAAGGGGAAAGTGCAAAATTCCAGCAACAGTTGAAGAAACTATTTTATTGATTTACAATTCAAAACCCTCCGCTGCTGAATCTGGCAGACTACGTCCAGGTAGTACATTGAATTCAGCTTACTGCAGAAAAAGAAAATTATACACCATGGGGGGTAATTTTTTTTCCCCCCACTTCCCAAAAGAATGAATGAAAGAGAGAGGGAAAGAAAGAAGAGAAATGCTTTTGAGAGAAAACACAGTATTCCTCATCACACACATTGTGTGGTCTGCAAACAAGTGCCCCAAGGCCGCAGGAGCTGTAGATTTGTTTATGCTGCTTAAGAAGGTTTTATAAGTCTTTCATTAGTGAGTGACCAAGAGATTGTGACTACAGCATTGCTGCTGTAGCAAAAGACTACTCTTTCTATTTAGAATCATAGAATCAGTCAGCATTGGAAGGGACCACAGGGATCATCCAGTTCCAACCCCCCTACTATGGGCAGGGACACCTCACACTAGATCAGGTTGCCCAGAGCCTCATCCAGCCTGGCCTTTAACACCTCCAGGGATGGGGCTTTGACCACTTCCCTGGGCAAGCAATTCCAGGGCCTCACCACCCTCATGGTGAAGAACTTCTTCCTAACATCCAGTCTGAATCTACCCATTTCTAGCTTTGTTCCATTCCCCCCAGTCCTATCACTACCTAACAACCTAAAAAGTCTCTCCCCAGTTTACTGGGAATAGGGGAGAATAGAGTAGGAGGCACTCAGTGCCACTGTCCATGTTGCCGACAAAGATGGTAAACAAGATTGGTCCAAGGACTGATCCCTGAGGGACTCCACTTGTCACTGGCCTCCACTGGGAGATGGATCCATTGACAACCTCTCTTTGGATGTGGCCATACATTTAGTATGTATTTGAATCATGCAAATGACTGTCAGGGTGGTTTTCCTGTGTCTTGGGAAAACCAAGCACACCTGGGGTAGTCTCTAAACTCTGAGGGAGCTGGGGCTCTGCAGCGTGGAGAGGAGACTGAGAGGTGACCTTTATTCATGTTTATAAAGATGTAAAGGTGAGTGCCCAAAGACTGGAGCCAGGCTCTGGTCAGTGATGCCCAATGACAGGACAAGGGGCAAAGTTGGAAGCTGAGGCATAGGAAGTTCCATGGAAACATGAGGAGGAATTTTTTCCCTGTGAGAGTGACAGAACCCTGGAACAGGCTGCCCAGGGGGGTTGTGAAGTCTCCCTCTCTGGAGATATTCAAGACCTGGCTAGATGTGTTCCTGTGTGATCTGGTCTAGGTGATCCTGCTCTGGCAGGGTGATTGGACTGGATGAGCTTTCGAGGTCCTTTCCAGCCTCTGACTTACTGTGATTCTGTGATTCAGGATGCATTCATTCCATAAGCACCCTGACCTGGACTGGAAGGCAAAGCTCACATTTCTAAATGCAAGCTATGATTCTTAGCTCCCTATTCCTACCCTGCAGAAAAGGAACCTTCTCAGAGAAGCTGATTTCATTTATCTGGATATATTTTTGTGTTCATATATATATATGTATATGAACACAAAATACTTTTATTATACATACTGCTTAAGCGCTGTTTTAATATCGGAGACAAAGATTCCCCTTCTACTCTGCCCTGGTGAGGCCACATCTGGAATATTTTGTCCAGTTCTGGCCCCTCATTTCAAGAAGGACCTCAGGGAACTGCTTGAAAGAGTCCAGCACTGAGCCCCCAAGCTGCTGCAGGCAGTGGACCATCTCCTGTGAGGCCAGGCTGAGGGCGCTGGGAGCAGAAGAGCCTGAGGGTTGCCCTTGTTGCTGCGCTAAAGATGTGCAGGGCAGGAGGTCAGGAGGATGCAGCCAGGCTCTGCTCAGGGATAGCCAAGGACACTTGGGCACTGGGGGCAAGCTGGAGCGGAGGAGGTGCCAGGGGAACAGGAGGGCAAACTTTATCACTGTGAGGGTGCTGGAGCCTGGAGCAGGCTGCCCAGATTGTGGAGTCTCTTTCGCTGGAGACATTCAAAACCCGCCTGGATATGTTCCTGTGTGAGCTCCTGTAGGTGATCCTGCTCTGGCAGCAGGGTTGGACAGATGACCTTTTGAGGTCACTTTCAACCCCTAACCTCCTGTGACTGTGATTCCATGAGTGCTCTGCAGACAGATCCTCAGCTCCATTTTAACTGTCCACATTTAGACTACTGAGAAAACTTTGACAGAAAGCATCTTATCACATCCCAGATTTTTGTCAGTTACTCTCTTGACTACAAATGCATCAGTTCAGGGTCTTCTCTTTCCAAAACCATCTCAGTAAACCAGAGATGCAGTGTTCCTGAATACTGGTGACACTTCCAGAAGGGTAGCTCTACAGAAGAATGCTATGACACAAAAAAAAAAAAAAAAAAAAATCTCAAAAAAGAAAATAGCTGTCCTCCTAGATGAGTGAGCAGGTCGATGTTCTCAAGAAAATCATCTCTTGTTCTACTACTACTGCCAATCTCAAGTTACTGGATGTCATCTAAAGATAAGTGTTATGGATAAACTTGGGCATATGCATGAAAATCCCCTTGTTGGTAATTCTGGAAATGCCTCAGAGTGATTTTGGTTTTAATCCAAGAAGGAGGATAAACCTGTGTAGCAATTTACAAGGCTTTTTATGCTGCAAGGTTTCTGCAATAGAACAATCTTTCATTCTGGGCAGAAAATTCACGTTATGGTCTGGGGTAGGCATTCCTACATCCTAAACAGAACCAGAGAGAAAAGTGCTCCAAGGAGACCTTATTGTGACCTTCCAGTATCTGAAGGGGGCTGTAGGAAAGCTGGGGAGGGACTTTATAGCCTGTCAGGCAGTGATAGGACTGGGGGAAATGGAGCAAAACTAGAAGTGGGGACCTTCAGATTGGATATTAGGAAGAAGTTCTTCGCCATGAGGGTACTGAGACACTGAAACAGGTTGTCCAGGGAGTTGGTGGAAGCCTCATCCCTGAGTGTCTTTAAGGCCAGGCTGATGTGGCTCTGGGCAGCCTGATCTAGTGTGAGGTGTCCTTGCCCATGGTAAGGGGATTAAAACTGGATGATCCCTTCCAACCCTGACAGTTGTGTGGGTCGGTGAAGAATGGCTTCCTCCATTTAGGTAGCTTGATCCATGTATGCATTAAAGACACATTTCCTCATGTACTATGAATGTAGATGGGTGAGAAAAAAGCAGGCTTAAACAGCTTTTAAAAATATCTCAGAATCCTCAGTAATTTCCCCCTCCTCACTCTCCTCTGCATGCCAGTGTTAGCATAATCTAATATTCCTCTTCAGCTTTCTACAGCTAAAAGAAAACCACAGAAGAGATGGTTTTATAAAAACCCAACATGTTTTCTGCCTACAGTTGCATAGAAGGTGCTGGAGAAAAAGGTGTCTTAAGCAGTGTTTGTATCTGTGGTGCTTTCTATAGCCAGCTCTTTCACCCAGCTTCTGTGCAAAGTTTAATTCCAGCAGTGGGGCTGTAAAGGATTACTGCTCAGACTCAGGGAAGACTGAAGCTGCTAAAACAGGGCAGCCACTAACTTGGTGGTCCCTAGATCTTCTGGAGCATGATATGATTGATAACCTGACCTACACTTCCTGGATCATTTGGCAGGTAGAAATATGGTATCTGCTCTACTGTTAATGCAGTAAATTAAGCCACTTTCAAATGCTGTCTCAGTAACTGAAGCCCACAGAGCTGCAGGAGTTTGCACAAATAAGTGCAAATAAGTAACTAAGTGCTGTGAGGTGTCATGGCTTGGGCATAAATTTAGTCTGCTGCTTTTAAAAGGCAGAAGTTGGGTGTGGATATTTAAGATGGCTTTTGTGATCCTATTCATCTTCCTGCTTCATATTTCACATTTTTATGAGAACTTTATTACTAAATAATATATCTCCATGTTCTCTTTTGTAGCTGTGCTGTCCATTACTTGCCTAAACTGCTTGCTGTCATTAGTTATAGTAGTTTTATGCCTCATATACTACACTGCCTCTGATGACTGTCTCCCTAATAAATTCTTCATCACCTTCAGCATGACCATCTGCATTGCAGCTTCATTAATATCCTTTAATTCCAATTTCCAGGTGGGCAATGTCTTGCTTAGTTAAAGCTTTTTGTAAATTATTAATTATTGCAACCAAGAAACCTCCTCCCTGGGCTCTCCCTGGTATCATGAAATAGTGATTTCATGGTATTACAGAAGCATTGCTCACTGCTGCCTTTATCTGTAAGGTTAATGAGGATCATTCTGCATGAACACAATGGATCAAAATCTGGCCTTTGGTGCACAGATACTTCCCATTGATTCCAGTGAGCTCATTGCACCTTCAGCTTCAGGTTTAGCAGCTACTGAAGAGCACAAAGAGTGCAAAGCACAGATGAAAAAGTTTACTCTGGTAAAGCAGATGAAACAGAAACTGAAGAAGTCCAAGACTAGAAAGAATCTCACCCAGTACAATCAAAAAGTGAGGAAACCTTAGTCCACCAGGCCAGACATCATCAGTGATCTTGCTTTCCTGACTGCACAGCAGGTTAAATACAGCTCTCCAGCAGGCAGGTTGCATGTTGTTTGATTCCCTGGGTGGACTTTCTGTTGAGCATAATATTGAGTCGATTCAAATACCACCACCCCCAGCATGTATGTCATAGCAAACAGCAAATGCTTATCACATCTTGTAGCTTGCAGCTTTTAAGCATTTCTGTGCACTCTGTTCTGCAGTGAAATTGCTCTACTGACTGTGCCATCATAGCTCATCTTCTCTTCATTTGGCACTTTGGAGTCAGTTTGGTGGACTCCAGCAGCTAAGGAAATGCATTTGGGCAGATGGTGAAGTTACACTGCATGGGAACTGGTCAGTGCATATTGAATGGAACGTGCTGGATAGTTCTCCACCCTATGGCTAGGATGAGCCATGTGATTACAGATGGAGTAGGCACAATTTAATTTGCATCATTTGATTTCTTTGCATGTGCCCTTAAGAACCTGTATAGGCACACTGAATGCAAGTGAGGCACCACTGCACTCCATTTTCAGGTATTAAACCTATCAAGCTGTACTTGAAAGATGCTTAATAAGGTACAAAACTTACAGGTTAAGGAATCAAGATTTAAAGGTGTCTGTAATTTCATCCTCCTTTCTTGTGCATGTGCTTTGCAATAGTAACCTTTCAATAACTATCTCACTCCAAGAAGGATGTTGAGGTTCTGGAGTGTCTCCAGCCAACAAAGCTGGTGAAGGGTCTGGAGAACCAGCTGGTGAAGGGCTGGTGAGGAGCAGCTGAGGGAACTAGAGGTGTTTAATGTGGAAAACAGAAAGCTGAGGACAGACTTCATTGCTCTCTACAGCTCCCTGAAAAGAGGTTGGAGCCAGCGCAGAGCCGATCTCTCTAGTAACAGGTAACAGGATGAAAGGAGGTTGGAGTGAGGTGCAGATTGGTCTCTTCTCCCCAGTCTCAGGTGATAGAAGGAGGGGAAATGGCCTGAAATTGCATCAGGGGAGGTTCAGGTTGAAGATGAGGGAAAATTTCTTTGCAGCAAGAGTGGTCTGGCATTGGAACAGGCTGCCCAGAGAGGTGGTGGAGTCCCTGTCCCTGGAGGTATTCAAGAAATGCATGGGCATGGCACTCTGGGACGTGGTTTAGTGACCATGGTGGGGTTGGGTTGAGGGTTAGACTCAAAGGACTTTTCCAACCCAAACAATTCTCTGATTCTAGGTAGTGATTTTAATTTCTGCAAGTCTTTCAAAAACGCTTTGTCTCCAGAAAGTGTGAAAGTCTGCAGGTGCTTTGGGGGGTTGAAATCTGCAGAAATCTTGGCTGATGGAAAGGAGAAACAAATGTAGGCAAAGGCAGATTTTTCAGAGGCTTGACTGTGTGTGTCACTATACTGCAACTGAAACCATATCCTTGTCCAGATGATCCATCAGGATGGTAAATGTTGCATCTCAACTTCAGAGTGTTTGAAGGAAAGAAAAGGTTCTCAGATTTTTTTATGATTCTTTGATTTTCTACATGTAAATAATTAGTGCAGTATGGGGCTTGGAGGAGTTTGTTTATTTTGTTTCTTTAATTTCATCATTTTATTTTCTTAACCATATGGGAAGTGATTAAAGTTTGACAGAGTTGGATAAGGAATTGGCTGGATGGTCACATGCAGGGAGAGGTGATCAAGGGCACAATGTCCACTTGGAGACCAGTGACAAGTGGTGTCCCTCAGAGGTCAGTGCTGGCACCAGTGCTGTTTAACATCTTTGTCAGTGACATGGACAGAGGAATCAGTGCAGCCTCAGCAAGTGTGCAGATGACACCAAGCTGTGTGGCACAGTCGACTTGCTAGAGGGCAGGGATCCATCCAGAGGGACCTGGACAGGCTGCAGAGGTGAGCCCAGGCCAACCTCATGAAATTCAACAAGGCCAAGTGTAAGGTCCTGAACCTGGGTAGGCACAATCCCAAGCACAACTCCAGGCTGGGTGGTGAATGGCTGAGAGTAGCCCTGAGGAAAAGGCCCTGGAGGTCTGGGGTNCTCCAGCCTACCTTGCACAGTAAGAATACAGCTGAAAGGAGCTGGCCCAGCACAGTGGCAAGCTGGGCCTTACAACTGTCTAATGTAGGCAAATCCACCACCTCTCTTGGCACTTTATTCCAATGTCTAATTGTTCAAATGGTGAAAAAGATTTTTCTGGCATCCAGTCTGAATTTCCCCAGTAGCACCTTGTCGACATCATCCCTGGCCATATACCATGGGACTCTCTCTCATGAGGAGGGGGAGTCTCCCTTCTCATGACAACTGCCCTTTATGTGCTTGGACATGGTTATGAGATCTACCCTGAGCCTTCTGTTCTCTGGGCTGCACGAGCCCAGCTCTCTCAGCCTGCCTTCCTATGACAGGACTGCCAGTCCTCTGATCATTCTTGTGGCCCTTCTCTGGACCCTTTCCAGTCTGTCCAGTGCAGAGCCACTGGTGATGAAGGGAATGGAACATCTCTCTTACGAGGAGAGCCTGAGGGAGCTGGGGCTCTGCAGCTTGGAGAGGAGGAGACTGAAAGGTGACCTCATTCATGGTTATAAATATGTAAAGCTGAGTGCCAGGAGCATGGAGCCAGGCTCTGCTGGGTGATGCACAATGGCAGGACAAGGGCAATGGTGGAAGTTGAGGTATAGGAAGCTCCATGGAAACTTGAGGAGGAATTTTTTCAGTGTGAGGGTGACAGAACCCTGGAACAGGCTGCCCAGAGGGGGTGTGAAGTTTCCCTCTCTGGAGATATTCAAGACCTGTATGGATGTGTTCCTGTGTGATCTGGTCTAGGTGACCCTGCTCTGCAAGGGAGGTTGGACTGGATGAGCTTTGGAGGTCCCTTCCAACCCCTGACATTCTGTGATTCTGTGAAATTTGGTTTGGATGTCCCACCAAATTTGATTTGGTGTCCCTGCCCAGGTTAAGCGGCTCAGAACTCGATGATCTTTAAGGTCCTTTTTAAGAAGCACCCAAGAGGAGCAGTTGTTGAGCCAAAGGTCAGTATTTGTCCACTGTAATCAAAAGGACCTTGTCCTTGGAACCATTGCCTAAGACACCACAATAGGACAGAGGGAGATGGTGAGACAGGCATACACCTGCCAGGCATTTGACCAGCTTTACTGTCAAGACCTCATATTACTCCAGAAGCCATAAGTACACTTTTATTTGACCATTAATAAATTTATTTGACCAGCACTTGGGCTGGGTGGCTGGATCCTGCCAGCCCAGGGACTAGCTGAGTCATTGAAGTTTCACTGCATGGAACAAATTTATTTCCTCTGCTTAATTTATGTAATGAAGTAACCTAATTCTGTACACACCCCAACCCAACCCTGCCTTTCTTGACCATTCTTTGCTTTTTCCCCTTTGTTTTTTCTTTTTCCTGTCATGTTAATCCCTGGTTTAGCCAGGCCACCTAGCATGGAAATCTTTTCCCCAGCAGAATTGTTAAGGCAGGTTCCTGTACTTGAAGAAGAATGAAAACAAAACTTTATTGTCCAATAAAGGATCATTAAAAATTCAGCAGCTAGCAGGGGCTTGGCTAACAAACTTCGTGAACACACCAAGAAGCAGAAAGCAAAATTGGCTATTTTCTGATCGCAGGCCTAATTAGAAAGGAAGGGCTTAACTGTACTGTTAGGTGCCAGGCCCTGTGACCCACGTGGTGTTTTCATTTCTGAATCTCTTTATATAAGGAATTTCCTGTGAGATTTTGTTACTCTCTAAATGCCTCTGTGTGGTAGAGACTGCAGCTGAGGGCCAGGTCTTGTGAAAAAGGAAATGTCTGGCTTCAGTGGTGAGGAAGTTGAACGTAGATACATGTATTTTGGAGTGGCTCAGGTTCAAAGATAGAGTATCCCAAAGCACTGGGCTGGTGCCTTTGGTTGGGTTTTTCACAACTTTATTTTTATGGCTTACAGCAGCCTGTTGAAAATAAGACAATAAAGGTTATGTGAGAATTGCAGGACTCCCTGCAGGGTGTCTCAGGAGCTGAAATGCTGTCCTGGCAGACTAAGCTGCTTCTTTGAGACCATACTTAGCGGTAAATAGGTCAAAGTAGGTTTTTCTGGGCTAGTTTCCTTCTTACCTTAACTCCTCTGAAATCAACAGAATTTCAAGAATAAATTTGAACCAGCCTGTTTAGTGCTTCAGCTTCAGAAGTCTACAATTACTGGAGTTTCATGATCAGTTGCCCTGTTCTATTCCCTGTGTGAGCCTGAGACAAAGGTCTTACTGAATAAAGCTTCATTAGATCACAGAGATACCATAAATAATTTAGTAGAGTTTATCATAATTGAAGGTTTCTTCTCACAAGGGGATTAAGCAGACCTAGGGGCAGAATTCATTCTCTCCTCTGGAGACAATCAACTGCCAGTTCAAGTTTAAGGTCTTTGGATTCACCCCCATTCCAGCCAGGCATCTCCACCTCACTCAGTGTTGAACCCTGTCGAGGAGGATTTGTAAGCATGGGAACCAAGGTTGTTTGGAAAACTGCCTTGTCCATGCAGTTTGCTTTGGTCTTCTTCTGAAGAGAATATGGATCTTGAAGAGACCTGACATTGTAGCTGCTGCCTTATTTCACCACGTATCACAGGATCACAGGATGTTAGGGGTTGGAAGGGACCTCTGGGGAGCGTTGACAGCAATCTCCCCTGCCAGAGCAGGACCAGAGAATCCAGCACAGGTCACACAGAAACACATCCAGACAGGGCTGGATGGTTTCCAGAGAAGGAGACTCCACAACCTCTCTGGGCAGCCTGTGCCAGGGCTCTGGGACCCTTGCAGTCAAGAAGTTCTTCCTCATGTTGAGGTGCAACTTCCTGTGCTGCAGTTTCCATCCAGTGCCCTTGTCCTATGCCAGGGCACAAGTGAGCAGAAACTGTCCTTGTCCCTTCCTTCCTGCCTCCCAGCCCTCAGATATTTATAGAGATTGATCAGATCCCCTCTCAGCCTTCTCCTCTGCAGACTAACCAGCCCCAGGGCTCTCCTCATCAGGCAGTGCTGCAGTGCTGCAGTCCCTTCAGCATCCTTGTAGCCCTCCCTTGGACTCTCTCCAGCAGATCCCTGTCCCTTTGGAACTGGGTATCCCAAAACTGGATGCAGTATTCCAGGTGGGACCTCATTAGGGCAGAGTAGAGGGGGAGGAGAACCTCCATAATAGCTCCGTAATTACTGAAATTCCAGAACTAGTGCAGCTTTAGTGAAAACTATGGAAGTTGTAACAAACTAGAAAAGGAGAAGTATTCTTTCACCAGCTTTCAAAGCTGAGCATTGCTGAATTTCTTGCCTTGCTCATTTGCCAAGGCAAGATTAAATGATTAACCCTCCTCAGGTCTGTGTCACTGTTAGAGACTGCTCTAACAAAAACAGATTATAGAACTGGGTGATTCTGAGCCCATAATGCAGCCTCTTCATGTACAGCAGGATACTGCTCTTGTGTACCTAGGGGCTGCTGCTGCCTCCTGCTCTGTAGTGCCACCAAAGCACAACACAAATGGCAAGCCCAGATACTGCTCTGTGTGCCTAATAGCTATGGTTTGCAGAGGACAATAAGCTGGGAGGGACTGTTGGCCTACTGGAGGATAGGAAGGATCTGCAGAGGGACTTGAGCTTACTGGTCAACAGCTGACTGAAGATGAGCCACAGTGTGCCCAGGTGGCCAAGAAGGTCGAAAGTGTCCTAGTTGGGATCAGCAATAGTGTGGCCGGCAGGAGTAGGGCAGCAACTGTTTCCCTGTACTCAGCACTGGTGAGGCCACTCCTTGAGACTGGGTTTAGTTTTGGGCTCTCACTGCAAGAAAGGCATTGAGGGATTGGAACAGGTTCAGAGAAGGGCAGCAAAGGTGGTGGAGGGTCTGGAGAGCAAGGGTGGTGAGGAGCAACTGAAGAAACTGTTATTTGGTCTGGAGAAGAGGAGGTTGGGGTGAGACCTCATTGCTCTCTACAACTGCCTGAAAGGAGATTGGAGCCAGGTGGGGTTTGGTCTCTTAGGAAAAAAGTGGCAGGACAAGGGGAAATGGCCTCAAGTTGCACCAGGAAATGATTAGTTTGGATATTACCGTATCACAGAATGTCAGGAGCTGGAAGGGACCTTGAAAGATCATCCAATCCAACCCCCCTGCCAGAGCAGCAGAAGAAACTTTTTTTACTCCAAGGGTTCTCAATCACTGGCACAGGCTACCCAGAGAGGTGGTTGAATCTCCATCCCTGGAGGTGTTTAAAAGATACAGAGGTGTGTTGCTGAGGGACATGGTTTAGCCGCAGCCTTGGTAGAGTTGGACTCAATGACCTTAAAGGTCTTTTCCAACCGAACCAATTCTGTGATTGTACTGGGGAAGTTCATGTTAAGGCCCAGTAATGTGGCTGCTCTGATGCATAAATAAAGCTGACACTGAGCCAGCCCCAGTGTTCAACAGCCAGCCTGCAGGAGCAGTGACCCTGGTGTAAGTAGCTGTGAAGCCTGTTCAGAGCCCATGTGCAATTGCAGCAGGCAGTCACTGCCTTCCAGACAGCATTCCTTCTCACAGATCCTCCACATCTACCAGCCATTGCTGCTTACTTTTTTTTTTCCCCCTCTCAGAGTGCAGGATTCCAGTGCATTGTAAGATATTCTCTGTTGTCTAACAGCACTGAAAAAAATAATCCTCAAATAGGTCAAGTTCATGCATACCCAAGGTGGTATGAAACTACAGAAATCTGTGATCTGTTTTATTCAGAGCCAGCTGCTTCAGGACCAACTAAATTGCAGTGTACTTTGACACTGGTCAAGCTCTAGCAGAGATCTGATGGCAAAGTTGTTTGTTTCCTTGAAATAACTAAGCAGCTGTTTGCCTTCTGGCCCTATTGTGAAGCAACTGTGTTGCTAGAAAATGTCAAGTAAGGAGGGGAGAGAAATCTTTCAGTTACAGAGCTTCCATCGCCAGCTCAGGTGGCTTGGATGTCACCCTTATGGTCTTCTGATGCTCCTTCAGAAAGATTCTACTGCCAGCAGGAAAATGGGTCTTCTTGAAACGGTTTTCTCCTTTACCAGAGGTGTCTTGTGAGAAGTGTTGGAGCAGGTCCAGAGAAGGGCCAGGAAGATGCTCAGAGGGCTGCAGCAGCTCTGCTATGAGGACAGGCTGAGAGAGTTGGGGGTTCTGCAGCCTGGAGAAGAGAAGGCTTCGAAGAGACCTTAGAGTAGCCTTCCAGTATCTGAAGGGGGCCTACAGGAAGGCAGGGGAGGGACTATTGACAAGGTCTTGTAATGACAGGACAAGAGGCAATGTGTTTAAACTGGCAGAGGGGAGATTTAGACTGGATGTTAGGAGGAAGTTGTTTGCAGTGAGGGTGGTGAGGCACTGGCACAGGTTGCCCAGGGAGGTTGTGGCTGCTCCCTCCCTGGAGGTGTTGAAGGCCAGGTTGGAGGAGGCCTTGAGTGAGCTGTACTAGTGGGAGGTGTCCCTGCCTATGGCAGGGAGTTGGAACTAGATGATCCTTGAGGTCCCTTCCAACCTTACCATTCTATGATTCTATGATTCTATGTTAAGCTGATTAGGAAACCAGAAGAAAATCCAGCTGAACTTTTAAGGAAACTTCTTTTTCCTTTTTTTTTTTTTCCCAATAAATTTTGGTAATTAAGACTGTGAAAAGGGGCTTAGCTTTTTGAGCAGCTCCAGGCAAAGACGGAGAGGGGAAAAAAACGCTGAGGTCTTATGACTACAGGTTGTTAATACTCAGTGGTGATGCCGTTCCAGCTGCACTAGTTAAAGGCCTGTCAGCACTGCCATTCAAAACCCAGGCTTTGTAACTAACTTTTTTTTTTTTTTTTTACCAAAAAGAAGTCCAGTGCTAGCTGAATTTTAGCATACAAGAATGCATCCTGAGGGAAAATTCCCTTTGAGCCATTTGGAATAGATGGCTTGCATTGTATGTTTTGGAAATCATTCAGTGTCCCAGCCTGAGACATGTTTCAGCATCTGTACCCAGCTGGCAGCCCTTACTTGTGTGTGGAGTCACTTCTCTGTCTCAGAGTGTTTGTATGTAATGGTGTGAGCAGATGTGGTCCTGCAGCCTGTCTTGGTGCTTAGGCCTGCTCTGTTCATGGGTTAAGAGCACTTTTCAGGATAAAGCCTTTACAGCTGCTCAATCCATGGAATGGAGATCCAACCAAGTCAAGCAAGTGGCCCATGTCGTGAGCAGAAATCACAGCATCATAGAAAGCATTGGGTTGGAAGGGACCTTCAAAGGTCATCTAGTCCAATCCCCCCTGCAGCCAGCAGGAACATCTTTAACCAGACCACGTTGCTCAGGGCCTCATCAAACCTGACCCAGAAGGTCTCCAGGGTTGGGGCCTCCACCACCTCACTGGGCAACCTGTTCCAGTGTTCCACTACCCTCATGTTAAAGAATCACCGAATGGTTTGGGTTGGAAGGGACCTCCAAAGCTCATCCAGTCCAACCCCCTCCGCACTCACCAGGGACATCCTCTACTAGACCAGATTGCCCAGAGCCCTGTCCAGCCTCACCTTGAATATCTCCAGGGATGGGACCACAACCACCTCTCTGGGAAACCTGTTGCAGTGTTCCAGCACCCTCATGGTCCAGAACTTGTTCCTAGCATCCAATCTAAATCTGCTCTACAAACTTTACTTTGGTAACAGTAGATGAAGTTGAAGGTAAAAATACTGCAGAAATGATTGATAAATAAATGCACTAAACCCACATACACAACCAAAGAACTTCTTCCTACATGTCCAAAGCCCCAGTTCTGTGCTATTAAAAGTACTGTGCAGATACAGACAAGAAGAATATTTTCCTTAAAGCCCACATTGATATCATACAGGAGCAGGATTCCTTCAAGAAGGGAAGGACTGCATCCATCCCTGCATTCTGAAGTGCAGGAAGTGAATGGGGAGAAGAATACTTAGAATTTCTATTCTTTGGTTTTTTGCAGAAGAAATCAGTTTAATGATAATTCATTTACTAACCATTATGCTTAGAGCTGGAGGGAACCCTTGCTTTCATTTTACAAAAGCAAAGACTGAGGCAGTCAGTGGCACGTGGTGTCAAGGACATAGAAGTCTGTGACTCATCATCATCCTCTTCCATGCTAGCTGATTCCCACTGATCCTGAGAACTTCAGCTCTGCTGATAGCGATGGAGATTGGTGAGATACTGTAGAGTGTTCCATCAGCATTTTGAGAGTGATCCGTCTTGCACAGCTGAGGTGTGCTGTGCTGCAGAAGATGTTTCATTAGCTTGCCAGCAACAACAGCCTTTGGGAATGGATTTGTGCTTCTGGAGAGAGGCTTTTTGTGAGGGTGTCTTGCAACAAGACAAGGGGTAATGAAGTAGGGTTAGACTGGAGCTGAGGATGATCTTCAGTACCAGGGTGGTGAGACTCTGGAACAGGCTGCCCAGGGAGATTGTGGATGTCTCCTGTCTGGATGCGTTCAAGGCTAGGTTGGATGAGACCTTGAACATCTGAGTCTAGTCGAGAGGTGTTCCTGTCCGTGGCAGGGAGGTTGGAGTAAATAATCTCTGAGATCACTTCCAACCTGAGCCGTTCCAGGATTCTGAGTCAGCAGCAGAGGCAGAGCAGTAACTGTGTTTCAGCCCACCAGGTGAGGGGAAAAGATGCAAGCCATTCTCCTGATGTCATTTCACTTAGAATGACTAACCTAAAAAGGCAATATGTAGGCAAGAGATGTTTCTGATCTTCTTATTACTTGTTAGAATGATGGTAGAGCTTACCTGGTATAACAATGGTGTGGTGTAAATTTTAACTCTGAGCTAAACCTGAGCTAGAGGTAAGTTGTCTAATGAAGTTTCCATGTCCTGGCCAATGACAGAACAAGGGGCAATGGTGGAAGTTGAGGCATAGCAAGTTCCATGGAAGCATGAGGAGGAATTTTTTCCCTGTGAGGGTGACAGAACCCTGGAACAAGCTGCCTAAAGGGGTTATGGAGTCTCCCTCTCTGAAGATATTCAGGACCTGCCTGGATGTGTTCCTTTGTGATCTGGTCTAGGTGATCCTGCTCTGGGATGGAGGGTTGGACTGGATGAGCTTTGGAGGTCCCTTCCACCCCCTGACATTCTGTGGCTCTGTGATAGCCACTTGCCAACCTGTGGCTCTGTGATAGCCACTTGCCAACCTGTTGGTCTTGGTGGTGGTTATCTTGTTCTCCCTTTATGTCCACATTCCTTCATTCTCTCTGTGTAAAAGGAGAAAGAAGGTATAGAGAGAGCTCTGAAGGTTTGGCAGCACATCTTGTGCATAGAGCAGGGCCTTGAGGAGCAATGTTTTACATACAGCCTTGGCAGCAGTAATTGGGTCCTTTATTCTAACAGGAGGAAGGAATTGTCTGACCTTCCTACAGCAGCTTGGAAACATGCTCCTGGGTCTGCAGGTGACCCATGGTGTGAGGTAATCAGAAGAGAGCCAAACATTAAACAGTTTTTATTTGGATTCTGTTGAATGCCAGGTGCAGAATGGGGCTGACTTTTTTTTTCTTTTTTTCCCCAAATATTTCTCTCAGCCCAAGATGAGAAGCAAAACCTCTTCCTCCATTGTTCCTTTTTCTTCAGCATATGTTAAAGATGGAAATTCAGCTACCTCTATTTCCTCACTTTTTGTCGCTTGGGTCATAGCCTTAATGTTACTTAAACAGTTCCTTTAAAGTAATGGAGGCCTTAATATAGACTTAATAAAGCAAAGCAAGGCAGTCTGAATTTCCTTCTGTCTAAGGTTCAGAGGCCTTTGTCTGAATAATACATTAGATACTTTTATTCACTGGTGAGGCTTCGTAACAGGGAAAACTTTGAAGGAAACATCTATCCTATCATTAAATTGATAATAGACATCTTTACTTTTTATCCCTTTTGTGGCACATCTTTTACCTCTGACAGGTTTCTCTAGGAATTAAACAAGGACCATAGGATACTTTTACCAGCATATAACAATGTGATCTCCTAACTTGATGCAGGCATAAATAACTGTGGTGAGGAAACCTTATCAAACGGTTCTTTGATACTTGCATGCTACTTGTATTGTTATCCAAAGTGATGTACTGGAAAGTAGGGGACTGTTTTAATGATTCCTCTCAGTCTGAGAGGGATACATAAACACAGGTTCAGTTTAGTTTCATTCCAAATTGCTTCTATGTTTGTTGACATTACTGTAACAAACAGGGAACATTTGTATTCACTGATACCTATGTAACTAAAATCATCTTCCCCTGAGCTGAATATCTTTCTGCCTTCATTTGAAAGCAGAAGGCTTAGAAGACTTTCAAATGTGTTTTAATATGCCAAAATGTGGAATGGTTCCAACATCACTGTTACAGATGCCACTTTTTCACCCAGAATGCCACACTGTGTGTTTCTTGGTTTTTTTGACATGTGTAGGTAATACCAGGCAAGGATCCACCAAACTGCCTGTTTTAACAACTCCTGTTAACCAGTTTATGCTGCTGAAGAAAAGCCAGAATGTTGGTTTGCTTGCTTTGTATTCACAACTAATTTTCTCTGTTTAATCTGTATTCAGCTTTCCTACTTCCCAGTAAACCCTCTAGCAAAGCTATTTCAAACAAAGAACTGCCAAAATTGCGTGATCTGGACAGAGCTGTAAATCAGGGTTGTGCTAAACTTTTCAGAACAGATCCTCAGCTGGTGAAGACAAAACCAATTTCAGCTTCAGTAAGCTGGTTTGTGTTTACCATAAAATGTGACCTAAAAAGCCTAATGAAGCTATTACAGAATGTTGCAGACTCACAGAATGTCAGGGCTGGAAGGGACCTTGAAAGCTCATCCAGTCCAACCCCTTTGCCAGAGTAGGATCACCTAGACCAGATCACACAGGAACACATCCAGGCAGATCTTGAATTTCTCCAGAGAGGGAGACTCCAGAACCCCCCTGAGCAGCCTGTTCCAGTGCTCGGTCACCCTCACAGTGAAGAAATTCCTTCTCGTGTTTCCATGGAACTTCCTATACCTCAGCTTCCACCATTGCCCCTTGTCCTGTTATGGGCATCACCCAGCAGAGCCTGGCTCCAGCCTCTGGGCACTCAGCTTTACATCTTTATCAACAGGAATGAGGTCACCTCTCAGTCTCCTCCTCTCCAAGCTGCAGAGCCCCAGCTCCCTCAGGCTCTCCTCGTAAGGAAGATGTTCCACTACCTTCAGCATTTTTCTGACTCTGTGCTGTATAGAGCAATGAGGTCTTCCTTCAGCCTCCTCTTCTCCAGACCAGCTCCCCAAGATGCTCCTCACCAGTCCTGTTCTCCTTCACCAGCTTTATTGCCCTTCTCTGGACCTGCTCCAGCCCCTCAGTGTCTATCATGTAGTGCTGGCCCCAGAACTGAACACAGTACTCAAGGTGTGAGCTTGGTCCTTTAGTTTAATGTTCCTATATATGTAAGAAACGATCAACCAGAGCTCATCCATGAGAACCAGTTAGGACAATAACTGAGGCATTCACTTTGCAGCTCATCCTGGGACAGTAAGAAAGAATATGTCCTCCAAAAGCTAGCAATACACACTATGCTGTAAGGCTCTGCCTTTCCACCTGTAATGAACAACTGCTTTCTGTTAAAAAAAAAAAAAAAAAAAAATTGGCTCTATCATGTTCATGCAGTTTAATCACTTCACATTTCAGTTTTGATTAGTTCTCCTAACTCAATAGAGCTTTTGTAATTCGGGCAGAAGCATTTCTAGAACTGATGTTGACACTACACTTAGCAACTAGCTTTTATCCAAGGAAATTATTAGTGAAGGAAATAGGAGGTGGAACAGGCTGTTATTGATTTCAAATGGAATGAGCTTGATTAGTTATTTCAGTTTCAAGTTTGAGCTAGCTCACTTAATAATGCTACTGTGTTTACTTGGGATTCATAAACATGTGTCCGTGTGGATGGACTTTCCAGTAGCCAGAAAACATTATTAACCTTTGGTGCTTCAGCTACCGACCTAAAGCTAGCAAAATTTTTTGACTGACTGCAAGAGAGCAGTTCTGAAATGAATGGATTAGCTAAGGCAGGAAGCAGACTGGGAGTACAGAAAGCTGTTCCCACTTGCAGGTCTCTCTGAGCTGTGAATCAGAGGCAGCTGAATGCACATGAAGTGTGAAAATGAGACACCAGAACCACAGAATCACAGAATGTCAGGGGCTGGAAGAGACCTTGAAAGCTCATCCAGTCCAACCCCCTTGCAGAGCAGGATCGCCTAGACCAGATCACACAAGAACACATCCAGGCGGGTCTTGAATATCTGCAGAGAGGGAGACTCCACATCCCCTCTCCACAACCCCTGTTCCAGGGTTCTGTCACCCTCAAAGGGAAAAAAAATCCTCCCGGTGTTTCCATGGAACTTCCTATGCCTCAACTTTGTCTTCCTTTGTTGTCTTCTGCTTGTAATGCACCATAAATACTAACTTCCACTTAGCAGTGGAATTTTCTGTGCTGCAGTCTCTTTTGACTGAAACTTTGCACATTCAGCCTCAAACTGAACACGTGAGTGCAGTTACCTGTTTTACAGTTCTGTGGAGCGTGTGGACTCATTGCAACTTTCACAGGATCACAGGCTCACAGGATGTTAGGGGTTGGAAGTGACCTCTGGAGAGCATTGACTCCAACCCCTCTACTAGAGCAGGGCCATAGAATCCATCATAGGTCACACAGAAACACATCCAGACAGGACTGGAAAGGCTCCAGAGAAGGAGACTCCACAACCTCTCTGGGGAGCCTGTGCCAGGGCTCTGGGACCCTTACAGTCAAGAAGTTCTTCCTCATGTTGAGGTGCAACTTCTTGTGCTGCAGTTTCCATCCAGTGCCCTTGTCCTATGCCAGGGCACAAGTGAGCAGAGGCTGTCCCTGTCCCTTCCTTCCTGACCCCTAGCCCTCAGATATTTAGAGACATTGTTCTTATCTCCTCTCAGCCTTCTCCTCTGCAGACGAACCAGCCCCAGGGCTCTCAGCCTTTCCTCATTCGCCAGTGCTGCGGTCCCTTCAGCATCCTTGTAGCCCTCCATTGGACTCTCTCCAGTAGATCCCTGTCCCTTTGGAACTGGGTATCCCAGAACTGGATGCAGTATTCCAGGTGGGACCTCACTAGGGCAGAGTAGAGGGGGAGGAGAACTTCCCTTGGTCTGCTGGACACACTCAGTGTCCCTCAGGTTCCCACTGGCCTTTTGGCCACAAGGGCACATTGCCATCCCATGAAAAACTTGTTGTCCACCAGGACTCCTAGGTCCTTTTCCACAGGGCCACTCTCTAGCACATCACCTCCTAACCTGTAGTAACTTTGTGCTTGTTTCAGTGGTTGAAGGTAGAAACCTTCCTTAGCAATTCATCCTTGAAGGAAAACCACAGAGGGAACTCAATGGTTGTTTCAAATCTGCAAGGTGTCCACATTGCTGCATATTGCTGTTAGCTTCCTGTGGGGGGTTTTCAGTGTGTTTAAAAGCTTGCCTTGAAAATGCTTTTTAGAGAGCAAAAGAAAAAAGCTTTCTCCATTCTTCAGTTATTTAGAGATCACAGGAAGTTTAAAATACATTTGGAATCCAAGATTACCTCCTAAATCCATCCTCAGGTGGGACAAGAAGCCCTGTTTTTTAGAATTTCTTTGCTATTAAATACCTCATTATTTAATTGTGATGTATATGGCTTTTAGGCCATGCTCACACATTGTTTTTACATCCAGATTTTGCTTCATGACCTGGGGCAAATCACTTAACCTCTCCATGCTCCCACTTACTCGTCTACAAAATGGGCAAAATAGAATTAACCTAATAAAGATTCACATTTGTCTTGTGCATTATCATTAATGGGGATGTGAATCATAATGGTGGAGTGCTTTGATGTCCCCAGATGATGCTGTAATCATGAAACTATTATTTTATATTTGGGCAAAATAGCAGAAAATGGATCTGCATAAATTATGCAGGAATAAACTGTACATCTATACAATAATTGTGTGCAGTTGTTAAACTGCTAGTGGCCCATGGAGAGATTCGTGAAGCTGCTCCTATGTGTAGCTACCTCACAGCTTGGATCTTGCTGAGCTTGGCTGTTCCACCTAATGGTTTTATATTAACAGGGTCTAAATCAGGCCTTTTATTCCTCCTCACTGCTTTTCTTTAGCAGCATGGAAATGTTTTCCGTTTATCTCATTCGGAAGTAGACCCACAGTGGGGTAAGGGGCCAGAGGGAAAGGGCAGTGTGACTTGAGGAGGGGATAGCAGCAAGAGGGATCATATGGGACATCTCAAGAAGTGTTTAGCAGCTTGCTGAGGGGTCAGGCAGGGCATGGTGCCCACCTGCTGGTGCTGGGCTGCTCTGCTCCTCCTGCACACACTGCTCCAGCTGGTAGCCTTCCCCACCTCCACTTTATTCCTGTGCACAGGCAGACAAAAAGGAGGGAGGGATGGGAGAGACACAGGCTTTCAACTTCCCTCTTGAGATGAGAAAGGAGGAGCAGCCAACCATGCTCACCAAGCTGCTTTCCATGATCTACCTGCAGTGTGGGTTAACTGGGGAGGTGCCAGTGGAGTGGAGGGTAGCTAATATAACCCCTGTCTAAAGGAAAGGAGGATCCAGGAAATTATAGACCTGCCAGTCTATACTGACAGGTCTATGCCTCGGTACCAGGGAAGGCCATGGAGCAGGGCATCTCGAGGGTTATTAGATGCCATATAGAGAACAATCAGGAGAGCAGGCCCAGTCAGCAGGGGTTCATGAAGGACAGGTCCTGCCTGACCAACCTGATCTCCCGCTATAACAAGATGACCACCTAGTGGATGAGGGAAAGGCTATGGATATTGTCTGCCTAGACTTCCAAAAAGCCTTTGACATTGTTCCCCACAGAATTCTTGAGGTCAAACTGGCTGCTGATGGCTTGGACATGCACACATCTGCTGGATAAAGCAGAAGGGCCCAAAGGGTGATGGTCAGTGGAGTTAAATCCAGCTGGCAGCTGGGCACAAGTGATGTTTCTGAGGGCTTAGTGTTGGGACCACTTCTGTTTAACATCTTCATTGATGCCCTGATGAAGACACAGAGTGTGTCAGCAGTGAGTTCACAGATGGCACCAAGTTAGGTGGCAGAGTTGATCTGCAGCAGGGTAGGGAGGCTCTGCAGAGGGAATTGGATAGGTTGGCTCCATAGGGCAACGTCCTGACATGAGCATCAATAAGGCCAAATACCAGGTCCTGCACTTGGGCCACAACAACCCCAAGCAACTCTACAGGCTTGGGGCAGTGTGGCTGGAAAGCTGCTGGCAGAAGCAAGACCTTGTAAATAGTCCCTCCCCAGCCTTCCTGTAGGCCCCCTTCAGATACTGGAAGGCTACTATATGATCTCCTTGAAGCCTTCTCTTCTCCAGGCTGCAGAGCCCCAACTCTTGTAGCCTGTCCTCAGAGCAGAGCTGCTGCAGCCCTCTGAGCATCTTCGTGGCCTCCTCTGGACCCACTCCAACAGTTCCATGTCCTTCCTGTGCTGGGGGCTCCAGAACTGCACACAGTACAGGTAGGGTCTGATGAGAGTAAAGGTATGTTTCTAAGCTGTAACACACTTTGAAAAAGAAATCCTTGAAGTGCAAGTTTGAGTCACTGTCAGCCTGCTTCCAGGCACTGCTTCACTGCTAGTGAGTCATGTGTTTCTCCTCTCAAAGCTGGACTGCTCCCACACTCTGAATTCCTTGTGGTCCCAGCCACACAGAGGGCGATGCTTTTTCATAAAGACACCCTTAAGTTATAGCCTGGAGTCATTTGGGTTCTCAGAAGTGCAAGTCCACATCAGATGAGGGAATCCAAACCAGTGGCTGTGGCTATGTATCAGTGTCAGGGACAGGAGCAAGGTCTTCTGCTTGTGGTCACTGCCAGACAAGCAGCCCACGTGCCTTTCAATGGCAATGGTTATTTTTTTCCACATAAGAAGACTCTGGGTAATAGTGCAGCTGAAATGATTAGGTTGAAATGACAGCTGCTGTCCCTTTCTCAGGGGTGGGCATGTGGGCTTTATGCCCTTTGACAGAACATCTCCTGCATTGTTTCCATGTTAACACCTTGTCTTACTGGCTGGCCCAGCAAAAATGTTTTCTGCTGAGCATTTCTGAAGTACTGGATGATAGAGGGCTGTAGCTCCTCTCCTGTGAGGACAAGTTGAGAGAGTTGGGGTTGCTCAGTTTGGAGAAGAGAAGGCTCTGAGGACACCTTATCGTGACCTTCCAGTATCTAAAGTGGGCAACAGAAAAACTGGAGAGGGAATTTTAAGGTGTCAGGTAGTGATAGGACTGGGGGGAATGGATCCAAGCTAGAGGAGGGCAGATTGAGATTAGACATTAGGAAGAAGTTCTTCACCATGAGGGTGGTGAGACACTGGCACAGGTAACCCAGGGAGGTGGTGGAAGCCTCCTCCCTGGATGTTTTTAAGGCCAGGCTGGATGTGGCTCTGGGCAACCTGATCTAGTGTGAGATGTCCCTGCCCATGGCAGGGAGGTTAGAATTGGATGATCTTTGAGGTGTCTTCCAACCCTGACAGTTCTGTGATTCTGTGTGATTTGGTGAAAACTAACATTTGTGTTCAGCCACTAAGAATAGCTGATCCTGAGGCACTGATGTTGAGGCCTTGGGTAACCTCTCATGGTGATGAGACTGGTGAGGGGGCTGGAGGGAAAGTCATATGAGGAGAGGCTGAGGGAGCTGAGGGTGTTCAGCCTCGGGAAGAGGATACTCAGGGGGGACTTTATCACTCTCTACAACTACCTAAAAGGAAGTTGTAGTCAGGTGGGAGTCAGGCTCTGCTCCCAAGCAATTTGCAACAGGACAAGAGCCATGGTCTGAAGCTGCACCAGGGGAAGGTTAGGTTGGATGTTAGGAAGCACTTCCTCACAGAAAAGTGATTAGGCCCTGGAATGGACTGCCCAGGGACGTGGTGGAGTCACTATCCCTGGAGGTCTTTAAGAAGAGATTGGATGTGGCACTTGGTGCCATGGTTTAGTTAATGAGAAGGTGTTAGGTCATAGGCTGGACTTGATGATCTCAGAGGTCTTTTCCAGCCTGTGATTCCGTGAGCCATTTAGCTAGCATGTTCCTTCTTACTCTGCAATAAAAGCACAAGTGCTTCTGATACATTGAGTTGATGAATCTTTTGGGCTGATAAAGCTCTTTGTGTGTTCTATTTGAAAAACAAACTACTTGAAGCCAATTCCATGAATCTCATCAGGGACAAGGTAGTTGGTAATTGATACTAATAGAATGATTTGGGTTGGAAGGAATCTCTTAAAGATCACCTACTTCTAACACCCCTGCCATGGGCAGGGGACACCCCCTGCTAGCCCTGCTTGTTCAAGGCACTATCCAACCTGCCTTTGAACACTTCCAGGCTTGAAACCTCCACAGCATATCTGGAAAACCTGTTCCAGTGCCTCACTACCTCTATGAGGAAAGAATTTTCCCCTAATGTCTCATCCAAATCAAGATGCATCTTTGAGTTTGAAGCTGTTCCACTTCTTCCCCCTCACCTTGTCACTCCATGCCTTTGTAAAAAGTCCCTCTCCAGCTCCCCTGTAGGCCCCTTCAAATACTGGAAGGCTGCCAGAAGGTCTCCTGCTTTTGGCTTTTATAAGGGCTTGGCATCATCTTTTTTTTGGAAATACCAAGAACAGTGCCAGTTAGCCTGTGGGAAATAGTCATCAATTGTAGCAGAAAGAAGTCAAGCCTAAAGTCATGTGGCTGTTTGTGCCCCTTCTGCTTTGCTTTGTGCAAATCTCTGCTGAGTTCTCCAGTGGCTCCATCCTGTTGAACTCTCTCTAAATGACCAAAAGGAGGCCACCCAATTACTCTGCAGAGTCAGAGGTATGACCTGTGGATGTGCATAGCCAGCTCACTCTCTGCAGCCTGGAGGCACACCCAGTGTCTATCATCAAACTGGTTTCTATCCTTTCTTGTACCAGCTGGCATGCTCTGCATGAAAAGTTCACAGGCACACTCTTGCAGGCTGGAAAACCACATTTCTGCAGCAAGGAGTTGTAGAGCCCTTCCCTTTCATGTTCCTTCTTCTGATGCTCTTTAAACACCATTTAAAATGCATATTGCTACTGGGTAGGTTTAGACTAGATATTAGGAAAAGTTCTTTCCCTTGCAAGAGTGGTCAGGGAGGTGGTGGAGTCACCAGCCCTGGATGTGTTTAAAAGTCATTTGGATGTTGTCCCAGTCCAGAGGAATTTCGATTGTGGGAGGTTGGAATCTTGGTCACAGAATTAAGGCACAAATGGTGTCAAAGGCATAGGCAAGCTTTAATTGCACTCACACAAGTCACACAGGAAGATAAGGAGAGGGAGAGGGAGAGTGTATGGGAGGGAGGGTGGAGAAAAGAGAAAGAAAAGAAATATCTCCCTGGAGAATCAGTGCCCTGGAAGTCCATTTGCAGAGTGGGGGAAGCGCTGTGTCTGCAGGTCAGTGCTTCTCTTCTTTTACCTGACTGCCTCATTCAATATGCATTTTCTTCTGGGAATCACTTAGCATTTTCCAAGAGTGATTTGCTTAGCCATGCCCACTATCCAGTGTTGCTGGGCATGCTTAATGTCATCACTGGAAGGGGGTTTCCAGGGCTGAGCCCCCTTTCTCAATGATCCCAGTGTCAAGAAACAGGGAGCTGCCAGTCTGCAGCTGGGTGGAAATGAGCATCACCTTCCAAAACAGGAAGCCTCTTCCTCCAGTGCGTGCTTGGTGGTCCAGAACAGTGGTCATGTAGTCGTGCAGGCTGTGCAGTCAGGCAGGTCATCTCAGGCCTGCATCCACAAGCTCATCCTGCATTCCTTTGGCTTGGTCCCTTGTCTAGTCGTGTGCATGTCAGAGTCTGAGCTCATGCAGGGGGATTTTTGGGCCAGTGAGCGTAGACAGGATGCCTGCTTCATATTTCTCAGAGGCTTAGCTCAAAACAGGTTTTTCTNTTGGCTTGGTCCCTTGTCTAGTCGTGTGCATGTCAGAGTCTGAGCTATTTTGAGATGTTGGGACATTTTGTTTTTCTCAGTCTCTAACAGATGTGGTGCTTGGGGATATGGTTTAGGGTGCACCTTGTAGGGTAGGGATATGGGTTGGACTTGGTGATCCTGAGAGGCTTTTCCAACACGAATGTTTCTATGATTCTGTGGCTCACTCTCTTAACTAATGAACCATCTTCCAGCATTTCTAGACACTGTCCTACTCTACCCTTACTGTATGCCACACATTTTTGGATCAGACATTTGTACCATTACTAGAACAATCTGCTTGCTCCAGAACTATCTGTCAGTCCTGCCTCAGCCTATTTATTCCATCACATGATTTAGTGTTGTTTGAATCACTATTTTGGAGCCAGACATAATCATATTATACAGTTCCTCACCTTATTAACTGACAGAGAACTGTTCCCCATTAGGCAATTGATCTTGGGCAGATGAAGCCATTAAAACCAGTACTAATTAGCTGAAGAGTGGAGACAGTAATGCAGACTGCATCACTTCCTTTCATGCTTAGGGAAGTTCATGTTCCAGAGAAATAATAATTGATATATAGCCTTCCTTAATTGTGGTTGTTAACAGGCAGTATTACAGTGACAGGCTGACAATCTCTGTCTAGCCTGCTGTATGTTTATTTCTGAATCCAAGAACCACCAAGTAACAGTTTTGCTTTAACTCAAACTTCATAGAATACACTTTAAATGTCAGAGTAATGAGAGCTGGGCAGCTAACCTTAACTGGAAGTTATTCCTGACATGTCTCCAGGTGTCAGCTGTTTGTCTTGGAAGACTGGCTGCCCACAATTACATAGAATTCTGGCACGATGCATTGGAATAAACGAGAGAGATGAACAGGAATCAAAGGAATCCTGCATTAGCTGCATAAGCAGGCACACTAGGCACCTAATTAAATTTCAGTGCACTAACTGTAGACTATGTGGGATGAAAATCATGTAGTCTTTAAAGAAAAGAACGTTTCGATTTCCTCCTCCAAAGATGTGTTTTGTTTTCAAGCCCATCCACTCCTGGGTGCCGTGTGTGCGTGCTGCCTTTTGACCAAGTTGGTGGCATTCTGCATTCCTTAGTCTGTAAAGACATGGGCATGGTTATCCTCTCTTCATTCACAGTCATTCAAACTATTTCCTCCTACAATAAAAATCCTGGGCTTGAGATGATTTGTGGTTGGCATTTTTCCCCTTCAGGTACTCTGACCAAACACTCAGCTGTCCTACAATTCAATAAGCTAGAAACAAATCACCCTAAGAGCAGAAAACTCAGCAGAAAGACCAAATGCCTGAAATGATGTTAAATGGCCTGACAGACTTGAGAACAGTCAAATGATCATCAATATAATTAGCAGTTACATCAAATAGCAAAATACATTAAAATAATCAACAATGTTATTATCAATTGCAGCAAATATTGATGCATTAAAATAATTATCAATGTCATTATCAATTGCATCAAATACCAATGCATTAGAATAATTATCAATGCAATTACCAATTACATTAAATATCAATTAAAATAATACAGTTATGAATTACATTAAATATCAATGCAGTAAAATAATTATCAATACAGTTATTGATTACATCAAGTATCAATAACATAAAATAATTATCAATACAATTATGCATTGCATTAAATATCAATGCATTAAAATAATAATCAGTGCAATTATTAAAAATATTAAATGTCAATACAGTTATGAATTACATTAAATATCAATGTAGTAAAATAATTATCAATACAGTTATTGATTACATCAAGTATCAATAAAGTAATTATCAATACAATTATGCATTGCATCAAATATCAGTGCATTAAAATAATAAATGCAATTATCAATTATATTAAATATCAATGAATTAAATTAATAACACAATTATGAATTACATTAAATATCAATGCAGTAAAATAATTATCAATACAGTTATTGATTACATCAAGTATCAATAAAATAAAGTAATTATCAATACAATTATGCATTGCATCAAATATCAGTGCATTAAAATAATAAATGCAATTATCAATTATATTAAATATCAATGAATTAAATTAATAACACAATTATGAATTACATTAAATATCAATGCAGTAAAATAATTATCAATAGAGTAATCAATTACAATAAGTATCAGTAAATTAAAATAATTATCAATACAATTATGCATTGCATTAAATATCAGTGCATTAAAATATAATGGAATTATCAATTACATTAAATATCAATGCAGTAAAATAATTATCCATACAGTAATTGATTACATCAAGTATCAATAAATTATCAATGCGGTTATGCATTGCATCAAATATCAATGCATTAAAATAATTACCAGTGCAGTTATCAATTACATCAAGTATCAGTAAAGTAATTATCAATGCAGTTATGCATTGCATCAAATATCAATGCATTAAAATAATTACCAGTGCAGTTATCAATTACATCAAGTATCAGTAAAGTAATTATCAATGCAGTTATGCATTGCATCAAATATCAATGCATCAAAGTAAATATCAATACCACTATTAGTTACATCAAATAGCAATAGATTAAAATAATCATCAATCCCATTATGAATTACATCAAATTAAAAAAAAAAATGTAATTGGCAATGATATCAATATTCACATATCGATACATCAAAATAAATAACAATAAAATATCAACAAAATTGCTGTTAAACCTCAAAACAGTTTTTTCCCTTTTCCCAGTTCTTTTCTCTAAAAGAAAGGGAACCCCCAAACCAGAGAAATCAACTCCTAGCAAATGAACTACAATCACAGCAATATGTGAGGGGGATGACAAGATGACCAATATTGAAATTCTAAAGGTGACAGCTCAGACAGTAACTAACTCAATATATTTAGGGTCTCACCATCTCTGCTGCCCCTCTGTTGACTCTTTTGTCAGCAAGCACCCTGTGCTTTGGGACTTGGGATCAGGAAGACATGTTTGTGGCCTCAAAGCAGTGCTCTGAGTCAATGGATGTGGATTTCACTGCTGACTGTGAGATCTTGCCTAGGTCACTGACAGCCAAGTGCCCCTCTCTTTGTTTGTTTGGATGTCAGGTAGCGATAGGACGGGGGGAATGGATCCAAGCTAGAGAAGGGCAGATTTAGGTTAGATGTTAGGAGGAAGTACTTCACCATGAGGGTGGTGAGACACTGGCACAGGTTGCCCAGGAAGGTGGTAGAATCCTCATCCCTGGAAGTTTTCAAGGCCAGGCTGGATGTGGCTTTGGGCAACCTGATGCAGTGTGAGATGTCCCTGCCCATGGCAGTGGGGTTGGAACTGGATGATCCTTGAGGTCCCTTCCAACCCTGACAATTCTGTGATTCTATGATTGTCACTCCTGTTACAGCCTGCTGATGACCTTCTAGCCATGACTGAAGTCAGTGGCAAGGTTCCAATGAACTTCAAGGGAATGAGCATTATCTGGTAAGATTCTGGTCTTACATACATGTCAATTAACAGGCAAGCTGTCTAGGTCTGGAGGAGAGAAACAAAAAATGTCTTGGTCCAGAGGACAGAGATTTGTTCTTATACATTCCTGTGTTGTGGAATTAAGGCACAAGCAGGGCCAAATATCAAAAGCAAGGCTATTTATTAAAAGATAAACTGAATGAAGCATAGAAAATAGAAAGAAGGGGAGAGAGAGAAAAAAAAACAGAAAAAGAGAGGAGAGGAGAATGAAAGGAACTATATTACCAGATGCTCCACCCCCAGGATGCTTTCTTTGG
>WBNM01026446.1:0-11550 GCA_013399055.1 Ramphastos sulfuratus
TGCTCCTGCTCTACAACCACCCCGTGACTACCTCTACAACCACTCCCTGACCAGCACTGCTCCTGATTTGCAACCACCCCTGGCTTCAGCTCTACAATGACCCCCTGGCTCCAACTCTACCCCTGGCCAGCGCCGCTCTGGCTCTGCCACCACCTCCTGGCCCTACCACAGCTCGCAGCCAGCTCTGCTCCCAGGGGATCCAGCTGCTTTTATTTGCTCTCTGCACATCTGGCAAGGGTGTGAGCAAGCAGCAGGGACCCAGAGGAGCCGCAGGGTTTGGCCTTTGGCTGTTCCCGCAGGCAGCAGGGAAATCACTCAGCCCTTGGCAGAGAGAGGGCTGGGCCCTGGGGGGGGGGGGGGGGGGGCGGGGGGGGGGGGGGGGGGGGTTGCAGTGGTTCTGGGGAGCCACGGGCAGCACATCCCACCCAAGCCAAGCCGGGGAGCGGGCACCCCGGGGGCACAGCGGGTGCCCAGTGGGAGGGCTGGTGCCAGGCAGTCCCTGTGGCTGCCTCCCTGCTTGTTTTTTAAGTGGAAGCAGAGCTCCTGGAGGCTTCGGCTGACTGCAGCCCGTCTGGGCTGTTCTCCTGCTGGGCGTTGAAGGTTCAGACAACCTGTTTGGAGGTGATTACAAAAGCAGTGCCAGCCCCTGTGCCACCGCGGAGCGGCTGGGAAGGCAAGTTAGGGCTTTAAAAAGCTCGGCAAGAGAAGGCAGCGTGGCAGAGCAGATGGTGCAGGGGGAGCTTCCCGGGAGGAGCTGCCACGGCTCCCCATTAGCAAGCATATGGGCAGGCTCAGCTGCCTCCCCTCCTGCCCACGGCCCTGCCACTCAGCAGTGCAGGGGCCGGCACGGGCACGGGGAGGGTTGGACACCCCAGGAGGGCAGCCCCCGCCCCATGGGCTGGCAGTGAAAGTGGGCGAGAGGAGCACTCTGCTCCTTTGCATGCCTGGGATGGAGTCAGAGCAGGATCTGGGGAGGCATGGCACCACCGGCAGGAGGCTGCACCAAACGCCCACGAGCACCCAGGAGGCTGCTGTGCAGCTTGGCAGGGCGGGCAGTGCTGCCAGGCTCCTGGCACTGCCAGGCTGCAGGCTCTGCTTGCTTTTGTGGCACAGAAACACAAAAGCATTTTGGTTGAAAGAAACGCTGAAGATCAGAGCCCAGGCCTTACCCCAGCACTGCCAGGGCACCACCAACCCGTGGCCCTCAGCACCACAGCTTTCAAACCCCTCCAGGGATGGGCACTGCACCACTGCCTGGGCCAGGCCTGCACAACCCTCAAGGGACAGAAATTGTTCCTCATGCCCAACATAAACCTGCCCTGGGGCAACCTGAGGCCATCTCCCAAGGAACAAGCAACAGGGACAAGAGGAAGAGAGCCCAACCCCCAGCTGGCTCCAGCCTCCTCTCAGGGAGCGGCAGAGCCTCAGAAGCTCTTCCCTCAGCCTCCTCTTCTCCAGGCTGCACACCCCCCAGCTCCCTCAGCTGCTCCTCCCCAGCCCTGTTCTCCAGACCCTTCACCATCTCCATGCTTCAGCTCAAGATTCACAGCTCCCATGTGGAAGGTTTTGGAGGCTGAGCCTCCCCAGCCCCGGGCAGCAGCCAGTGTGTGGGACCAGGACAGCATTTCAGGAGAGCTTTTCAAGAACAGGTTGATTTTCACAGCTTTGAGGCAGAGTGAGGAGCTTGCATCATGCTGCCAGCACCCTTCTGGGGAAGGCACAAGCTCTGGGCTGGGCTCAGCCAGCCCTGCAGGTGTGGGTGCTGGAAGCAGGACTCTGCTCCCCTTCCCAAGGGGGGAAGGCTCCAGCCAGAGCTGTCCCTGCTCCCAACCCACCCCAAGGGCTCAACCTGCTTTTGCATTTCCCCATTTTCAGCTGGGCAGTGGGACCAGCCCCAGGAGGAGGAGGAGGGATCCTTCCCTACACAGGGACCCCCAGTCAGGGCAGCAGGACCTCAACACCTGTAGGAAGGACCCCCCCAAAAAGCCTCTTGTCTGAGCCTGGCAGCATCCAACAGGACAATTACAGCCCAGGCAGGATGATCCAGGCTGGAAGTCTTGCAGCACTGGTTTTGCCCAGACTCTCCCATCTTTCTCTCCTCTAGTTAGCAGCCTGCCTGATCCCCTCCCAGCACCCAGAGCCCCCGGGGGACAGCGGTGGCTCTGCTGAAGTCACAGCTGATGGAGACAGGAGGAGGTTTCAGAGCCTTCAGCTCCTGCCCTGCAGCCCCAAGCCCAGGGCCATTAGCAAGCCACTAATGCAGGTCACAGCGGTTCTGCCCCTGCCCAGGACCTTCCCCCTCAGGATCCCAGCTCCCCAGTCCCAGCCCAGTAGGCACAGCACAGTGGGAAGGTCATCCATGGCCAACCCTGACCATCCCATCTCAGAGGGATCCTGGAGTCAGCTCAGCCTCCAAACCCAGAGCAGAAGGAAAGCTCAGAGAACCACTACCACTTTGGAGCCCAGCTCAGACACCACCCTAAAAAGCAGCACCCAGCAGGGCTGTTTTGGGGCTGTGGGTGCAAAGCCCAGCCCCAGCCAGCACCCATGGGAGTCCCCCATGCTAAACCCAAACAACACAGCACACCCCCAGGGACTCCCTGCCCCAGGGAAGCTCAGAGCCACACTCAGTTGTCTCCCAGCCCCCAGAGAGGTGCTGCTGGCACAGCTCCCCACACCACCCTGAGCTGTGTGAGACCACATCAGAGAGCTGAGCCCAGCCCCAGTGCCCATGCCAGGGCTGCTCTGCTGCACACAAGCCAGAGGAGCCTGCAGAAACACAGCCACAGGGCTGGGCACTCTCACCCCCTGGGCCCCCTACACCTTAAGCCAAATTCCATAGAATCAGAGACATTTTTTTAATTGGAAGAGTCCTCTAAGCTCATCCAGGCCAACCAGCAACCCAACCCCACCGTGGCTGCAGGTGCCACTGCCATATGGGTTTTTATAACCCCTCCAGGGATGGGCACTGCACCACTGCCCTGGGCAGCCTGGGCCAGGCCTGGACAACCCCCAAGGGGAAGAAATTGTTCCTCATGGCCAACCTAAACCTCCTCTGGTGCCACTTCAGGCCATTTCCTCTTGTCCTGTTGCTTGTTCCTTGGGACAAGAGCCCAACCCCCACCTGGCTCCAGCCTCCTCTCAGGGGTCTGTAGAGCCCCAGAAGCTCTCCCCTCAGCCTCCTTTTCTCCAGGCTGAACACCCCCAGCTCTCTCAGCTGCTCCCCTCCAGCCCTGTTNCCCAGGCAGGTGGACACATCCCACAGCCCCTCCTGCCTCACCTCCCTCCCTCCCCCACCACCTCAGGCTTTAGAATCAGCTCCTCCAAAGGGTTGGGGTTTTTTTTCCCCCCTTCCTCTGGGAGAAGAGCCACACACAAATGTCTCCTGAAGTCAGCAGCACCAATTACACTGCTGATATTTAGGGCTTCCAGCACAACAAATGGAGCTTCAGCTTCATTAGGTACCATGCCAATTTCACCCAAGACATCCAGTACAGAGGCAGCTTAAATTAGTTTCTCTGAGGGTAGCTCACAGTGAGCAATATGTTAACAGCAGGCTGAGAACTGACCTGCAGCTCACAAGAGGTGACCAAGCAGGACCCAGGGAAGGGGCTGAGAGCAGCAGGGGGAACCATCAGAGCTATAGAATCACTGAGGTTGGGAAAGGCCTCTAAGATTGGTTGCAGTGAGGGTGGTGAGACACTGGCACAGGTTGAGGGTGGTGAGACACTGGCACAGGTTGCCCAGGGAGGTTGTGGAGCACAGAATCACCCAACGTGATCAAAGATCACGTTGGGGGATTCTGTGCTCCACCACCTCCCTGCAGATCTTCTTCTGCGCTCCACAACCTCCCTGGAGGTCTTCAAGGCCAGGCTGGATGAGGCCTTGAGTGACCTGTTCTAGTGGGAGGTGTCCCTGCCTATGGCAGGGGGTTGGAACTGGATGATCCTTGAGGTCCCTTCCAAGCTTCCCATTCTATGATTCTAAGCTCATCCAGTCCAGCTGGCAACCCAGCACCACCATGGCCAACTAAACCATGCCCCCCCCCAGGTGCCACATCCATGTGGGGAGGAAGAAAAAACTGCAGCAGTGGAGTCCCCCAGGGAGCAGTGCTGGGGCTGGTGCTGCTCAACAGCTTCATCAATGCCATTGCTGAGGGCACAGACAGACAGAGGCTGCTCAGCAGGTTTGCTGCTGACACCAAACTGGGAGGCTTGGCTGAGACAGCTGCAGGCTGGGAGCCCATCCAGGCAGGCAGAGCTGGGCACAGAGGGACCAAACGAGGTTCAACAAGGGCAAAGCAGAGTCCTGCACCTGGGGAGGGAGAATAAACTGCAGCAGGACAGGCTGGGAGGTGACTGCTGGAGAGCAGCCCTGTGGAGAGGGACTTGGGAGTGCTAGGGGAGAACATCCATGGGCAGCAATGTGCCCTGGGGNAATTTCAGGCCAGTTCCTCTTGCCCTATCTGTAGTTACTTGAAAGAAGAGCCCAACCCCCACCTCACCCCAGCCTCCTCTCAGGGGGGGCTGCAGAGACCATACCTGTCTGCTGGCCACATGCTCCCAGGGCAGCTCCCAGCACCACAAACACCTGGGGGTGGGCACCCAGACAGCCTTTTATGTGGGAGGAGCCCTGGGTGGGGGGTTATGAGCTGCAGGTGCTTTGTGGAGGCTGGAGAAAGATCTGGGGTGGGCTGTGGAGGTGCTGTGTGAGCAACCTGTGCATGGGTTTGTCCTTCAGCTTTTTTTTTTTTTTTTTTTTTTTTTGGGGGTGGGGGCTGGTGGGAGTTGAGGAGGCAGCTCCTGTGTAGGGCACTCTCCAAGGAGGCCATCTCTGCACCCCAGCCAGACCTACCACCCTTTGCTGCAGCCTCCTTGGGGAGGGGGCAGGGTCCTCATGGCAGCCCACTTCATTTTAGTGGCCCTTAGGTGCTCTGCCAGGTCCCCTCCAAGTCCACACAAGGACTTCCAGGGAGGGCAAGGGAGGGATGCTGGCACTGCCTGCCCCAGGCTGGGGTGGAGTGATGCTCCCTGTGCCCTCGTGGTGTCAATGAGGCATCAGTCTGGGCTTTGGCAGCAGCAGCAGAGCCAAGGCAGCCTCCAGAGAGCAAGGCCAGAAGCAGGTGGGGCTGCAGCAGGGACCACGTCCACACTGTGGCTCATCCATCCCAGGGCCATGGAATCATGGAATGGTTTTGACTGGAGAAGACCTTAAAGATCACCAAGTCCAAGCCTTACCCCAGCAGTGCCAGGGCACCACCAAACCATGGCACTCAGCACCACAGCTTTCAAACCCCTCCAGGGGTGGGAACTGCACCACTGCCCTGGGCCCTCCAAAGGGCACAAATTGTTCCTCATCTCCAACCAAAGCCTCCCCTGGGGCAGCTTGAGGCCATTCCCTCTCACCCTGTCACTTGTCCCTTGGGAGCAGAGCCCAACCCCCACCTGGCTGCAGCCGCCTCTCAGGGAGCTCTGCCCTCATCGTCCTCTTCTCCAGGATGCACACGCCCAGCTCCCTCAGCTGCTCCTCCCCAGTCCTGTTCTCCAGACCCTTCCTCAGCCTCCTTGCCCTTCTCTGGACCTCCTCCAGCTCCTCAGTGTCCTCCCTGCAGCCAGAGGTCCACGCAGCTGGCAGCAGCACCCTGTGAGGTGCCTCAGAGTGGGTAACTCCTTGGAGCTTCCTTAAGGCAGCCAGGCAGGCTGGGCTGGGGGAATTCCTCCTGATGGGGAGCAGGAAAGGTGGCTGCTGCCCTGCTGACCTGGAGATGATGGGCAGAGGGATCCAGGCCTTCGGGGGAAACTGCTGACGGGGTGGGAAAACCCAGCTGGAGGCAGCAGCCCGGGAGGATGGATCCGGTAGGGGCAGTGCTCGCTGCCTGGGCAGCTGCCGGGCAGCGACTGCTGAGCTGCCAGTTCGCTGCTGGCCAGCTCCTGGGCAGCTGCCAGCAGCGCTCCGAGGGTTGTGGTGACCTTTGTTCAGTGGGTTGTGATGACTCTGCCGGCAGGATCCTGCCCTTTCCTCTGCAGGAGGATCTGCTGGGGGCACAGCACAGCCCCAGCAGTGCCACGCTGCAGCCTCCCGGGGATGGGGACCAGGGCAGGAGGCAGCTCCCACCCATCGGCTCCCTGCAGGGCACAGGGTGGCCCCAGCCCTGCACCCTGGGTGCCAGCAGCTGCAAAGCTGGGGGTGAGTGGGGGGCAGGCTGTGGGGGTGCTGTTAGAGATCGTGTGGGCAGCAGGAGCAGGGCAGGGATTGTCCTCCTGTGCTCAGCTCCTGTGCCACCATCACCTCACTGTGTGCTCAGGTGGCCAAGAAGGGCACCAGCATCCTGGCTTGGACCAGCAGTGCTGTGGGCAGCAGGAGCAGGGCAGGGATTGTGCCCCCATACTGGGCACTGGTGAGGCCACAGCTTCAATCCTGGCTTTGGTTTTGTGCCACTCACTCCAAGAAGGACATGGAGGGGCTGGAGCAGGTCCAGAGAAGGGCAACAAAGCTGGGGAAGGGTCTGGAGAACAGGGCTGGGGAGGAGCAGCTGAGGGAGCTGGAGGTGTGCAGCCTGGAGAAGAGGAGGCTGAGGGGAGACCTTCTGGGACTCTACAGCTCCCTGAGAGGAGGCTGGAGCCAGATGGGGGTTGGGCTCTGCTCCCAAGGGACAAGTGACAGGGTGAGAGGAAATGGCCTCAGATTGCCCCAGGAGAGGTTCAGGTTGGCCATGAGGAACAATTTCTTGCCCTTGAGGATTGTCCAGGCCTGGCCCAGGCTGCCCAGGGCAGTGGTGCAGTGCCCATCCCTGGAGGGGTTTGAAAGCTGTGGAGCTGTGGTGCTGAGGACCCTGGCAGTGCTGGGTCAGGGGTTGGACTCCATGACCCTACAGGTCTGTTCTAACCCAACCCAGGCAGTGTTTCTGTGATGCACTTGGGCTCCGTGGGTGCCTCTGAGCCCACAGGGCAATGCTGGAGCAGACTTTGATCTCCCCTTGGTGCTGCTGCCGAGAGCACAGCAAGGTGAGGAGCCTGGCAGAGGGAGGATCGATATCGTCTCACTTCTCCTGCTGCCTTATTTTTGTTCTCCTCATCCTCTCCAAGCTCTTTGTTGCTGGCAAACGGTTATCAGGAGAGGGTACCCCCAGCGGTGCCAGCTAAGGGCTGGCGCTGGCGGGCACAGGCGGCTGCGACTCGGCGCAGGGTGAGCTGCCTGATAAAAGTCTCTCAGCAGCTGCAGAGGCAAATAAAAATCGCTGACGTGGGGCGCGGGGGGGGGATTCATCCTCGGCAGCTATCTCAGCCCATCGCTCCCTGCTCGTCACAGCGCTGGTTGGAGGCGGCAGGAGGCTCGCAGGACTTGCAGGCTGTGAGACTTGGCGAAGGGATTTGTGCTGCCGGACTCGGGCTGGAGGTGCCAGCATCCTGCGGCGCTGCAGGGGGGGAGATGCCTCGGAGGGAGTGGGGAGGGGGCAGGGGATTCAGGGTGTGGGAGGTGTCCCTGCCTATGGCAGGGGGTCGGAACTAGATGATCTTTGAGGTCCCTTCCAACCGAAACCATTCTATGATTGTATCAGCCCCAAACCACCCTGTGCTGAGGGTTATCAGTGAGGCAGCTGAGATAAGGCAGGGTTGGCAGCCCAGGGCTTCCCCAGGGCTATCTGTGAGCATATCTAAGGCATCGTGGTGGAGATGGCAACGTGCAGGGCTCTGTGTGTGTGTGTGTGTACCCCCCAAAACAGCTGGCTCCAGCCCTAAAGAGGGGCTGCAGCTGTCTGGACCAGCCCCAGCCCTGACACGGAGCTGTCTCCCGTGCTGGCTGTCCCCAGCAGCAGCTCTAGGGCCATGTGCTGAAGCTTGGGGCTGCTCATCTGAGCCCCGTTGAGAGCAGACACATCCCTGCTGCCTGACCAGCAGCACTCCCAGCCCGCTGGGGACTCATTCTGCTGCAAGGAGCCCACGAGAAGATGTCTCTGTGAGGGGTTTGTGCTGGTTGGGGCTTTTGCTTTTGCTTTGGTTGTTTTTTGGTTTGTTTTTTTTTTTCCCTGCCGAAGCTGAAGGGCAAAACAAAGCAGGAGGATTAATTCCAGCTCTGTGAGATCCAGCAGGCTCCTGTGAACCTGCAACGGCCCCCGGGGATGGAGCTGGCCCCCATGAGAAGCTGAGGATCAGAGCTGGGAAAGGCTGGAGCTGGGCTGTGGAGAGGGTAGGGAAAGGCTGGAGCTGGGTTGTGGAGAGGGTCAGGGAAAGGCTGGAGCTGGGCTGTGGAGTGGGTAGGAAAAGGCTGGAGCTGGGTCATGGAGAGGGTAGGAAAAGGCTGGAGCTGGGCTGTGGAGAGGGTCAGGGAAAGGCTGGAGCTGGGTCATGGAGAGGGTAGGAAAAGGCTGGAGCTGGGCTGTGGAGAGGGTAGGGAAAGGCTGGAGCTGGGTCATGGAGAGGGTCAGGGAAAGGCTGGAGCTGGGTCACACATTGGGGTCAGATCCTGACATTGTCTGATGGTTTCGGGAATGTGGCAGCAATAGATCCATGGCCTGGGGTTAGCCAGGAGCAGCAGGGAGCAGCAGGGAGCAAAGAGCCTGAGCCTGGGCATTTCTGGGTGTGCATGGGGGTGTGCATGGGGGTGTGCATGCCTGCATGGGTGTGTTTCATGGGTGTGTGCACATCTGCATGTGTGTTTCACGGGTGTGTGCAGCTGAATGTGTGTCTGGATGCATGCCATGTGTGTATGTTTTCCCATCTTTTCCCATTTCCCCCATTCTTTCCCATATTTTCCCATATTTTCCCATATTTTCCCATGTTTTCTTGTGCTTTCCCATGTTTTCCCATTTCCCCCATGCTTTCCCAGGCTTTCCCATGTTTTCCCATCTTTCCTCATCTTTCCCCATGCTTTCCCAGGCTTTCCCATGTTTTCCCATCTTTCCCCGTGCTCTCCCATTTCCCCCCATGCTTTCCCAAGTTTTCCCATGCCTTTCCCACGTTTTCCCGTGCTCTCCCGTGCACACCTGTGCAGCAGCAGCAGCAGCAGCAGCGGCACCAGCAGCAGCAGCCGCAGCAGCAGCAGCTCCGGGGCAGGGCTGTGCAATCGCAGCCACTACCCCACTGGCACCGCAGGCTCTGAGCCGCAGGCAGCCCCCAGCAGCAGCTGCCAGCCCCGGCGCCAGGAGGGACCCGGGCGAGCACAGGGGATGCCGCGGCCCTGGCACACGGCGCTGGCATCGGTGCCATCCCCCCAGTTAGCCGCCGGGAGCCCTGCGGGATTAGCGAGGGGAATCTGCATCCCGAGGCGTTAACGCCGCTAATTAAGCATCCCCTGAAGCCCAGCCGGGCATGGGTAGCACTGCGGGCACCACGGGGCTGCTGCTGCCCACCCAGCCGGGCCGGCCCTGGGCTCCTGCAGCCCGGAGCTGTTTGCCAGGCTCGGGATCTGTTATTTTTACCCGTTGCCATGGTTACCGAGACCAGGATCAAATTAAGGCTGAACCTTACAGAAAAAGTGGATCTGTCAGAAAGGATCAGTCCAGGGGGCACGTTGGCACTGCAGCCACACTGCCCACCCCATGGCTGAGAGCAGCTGGGATCCACCCCATGGCCAAGTCAAACTAAGATCTACCCATGGCTGAGCCCAGCTGGCACCCACCCCACGGCCAAGACAGTTGGGATCTAGTCTATGGCTGAGTCTCCCTGGGATCCCCCCCCACAGCCAAGCTGGGGCAATGAAGGTCCCCAACGAAGCCTCTGCAGGGGCCACATCCTGCTCGTGGCTCCATGGCTGTGCCCGGGCACTGGGCATGCTGCCGGAGCGCCCAGACTGTGCCAGAGCTGCCGGCGCCGGCACAGCCCCTCCGTGCTGGCAGCAGCGCTGGGCACGTCCAGGGTGAACAAAAGGCTGCTGAGAGCCTCCTTTCAGCGGCTCCGCGGCTCCCTCCCGCAGCGCCTGCTTTGCCCCTTCCCCTGCCTCTCTAAATATTTTTTCCTTTCCCTGCACTTCTCCTCACAGGGACACCCGTGCCAGGCTCGGGGCACTGCCAGCACTGAGGCTGCTGCCAACTGCAGCCAGGCTTTAAGGTCGTTCTGTGCTGGGAGGAGCAGGGAGTGCCCTGTGGCACCCTCAGGGAATGGGAGTTCCCCCGGGGGCTTTCCCCACCCTGAGCAGCATCAGGATCACAAAATCATTTGGGCTCGAAGAGAGCTTGAAGGTGACAGAGCCCAACCCTCAACCCAGCACTGCCAGGGCACCACCAACCCATGCCCCTCAGCACCATGGCTCTGAAACCCCTCCAGGGATGGGAGCTCCACCACTGCCCTGGGCACTGAAACCCCTCCGGGGATGGGAGCTTCACCACTGCCCTGGGCACTGAAACCCCTCCGGGGATGGGAGCTTCACCACTGCCCTGGGCACTGAAACCCCTCCGGGGATGGGAGCTTCACCACTGCCCTGGGCACTGAAACCCCTCCGGGGATGGGAGCTTCACCACTGCCCTGGGCACTGAAACCCCTCCGGGGATGGGAGCTTCACCACTGCCCTGGGCACTGAAACCCCTCCGGGGATGGGAGCTTCACCACTGCCCTGGGCACTGAAACCCCTCCGGGGATGGGAGCTTCACCACTGCCCTGGGCACTGAAACCCCTCCGGGGATGGGAGCTTCACCACTGCCCTGGGCACTGAAACCCCTCCGGGGATGGGAGCTTCACCACTGCCCTGGGCACTGAAACCCCTCCGGGGATGGGAGCTTCACCACTGCCCTGGGCACTGAAACCCCTCCGGGGATGGGAGCTTCACCACTGCCCTGGGCACTGAAACCCCTCCGGGGATGGGAGCTTCACCACTGCCCTGGGCACTGAAACCCCTCCGGGGATGGGAGCTTCACCACTGCCCTGGGCACTGAAACCCCTCCGGGGATGGGAGCTTCACCACTGCCCTGGGCACTGAAACCCCTCCGGGGATGGGAGCTTCACCACTGCCCTGGGCACTGAAACCCCTCCGGGGATGGGAGCTTCACCACTGCCCTGGGCACTGAAACCCCTCCAGGGATGGGAGCTCCACCACTGCCCTGGGCAGCCAGGGCCAGGCTTTTCTGGGGAAGAAATTGTTCCTCATGTCCAACCTAAACCTCCCCTGGCACAACTTGAAGCCATCTCCTCTTGTCCTACCATTTGTTCCTTGGGAGAGGGGCACAAAATCCACCAGGAGCATCCCCAGGAGCTCACTCCAGGCACAACACACAGGTGGCTCTCAGGGGGACCAGGGCAGCCCCCAACATCCCACCAGCAGCTGATCCAGCACAAGGAACCCTGAGCACCCCCCACATGCAGGCAGGACACCCCCACACAGACACAATCTTGTTCAACAGTCTTGTTCCAGCCTTGTTCAACATCTCTGTGGGTGCCATGGACAGAGGCACTGAGTGCAGCCTCAGCAAGTTTGCTGAGCACACCAAGCTGTGTGGTGCAGCTGACAGCTGGAGGGCAGGGATGGCACCCAGAGAGACCTGGGCAGGCTGCAGAGGTGGGCACAAGTCAACCTCAGGAGGTTCAACAAGACCAAGGGCAAGGTTCCTGCAGCTGGGTC
>WBNM01026446.1:18465-58168 GCA_013399055.1 Ramphastos sulfuratus
GCTGCCCTCCCAAGCCCGGCGCTGCCCTCCCAAGCGCGGCGCTGCCCTCCCAAGCGCGGCGCTGCCCTCCCAAGCCCGGCGCTGCCCTCCCAAGCCCGGCGCTGCCCCCCGAGCAGGCTCTCCGGCGCGTTCCTACCCTGTGGCTGCTGCTGGGCTCCTGTTTGTGCTTTCACTGCCGGCACACCCTGGGCTGGTGGCTTAAAGGATTTTCCTATAATAAGTTCCAAATCCCTCCCCTGGGCTGTAAGCCGCAGACCTGGGCCCTTCCCTAGGTGCCAGGCTCTCCACCGAGCTCTGCTTCCTGCCTGCCTTGCATATGCTTGGAGCAAAGCAGGGTTGGCCCCCTCCTGCCCCAGCTCACAGCTTCAAAAGCCCCAAATGCTCTTGAATTTCATTTCCCCTTCTCTGCCAGGTCTGTCCCCACTTTCGCTCTCACCCACAGGTTTTACATACACTGCTGCCAGTCCCGACCTGAGCTGGCTGTCAGCCTCGATGCCCTCCCCAACCTTCAGTGTTCTCCCCAACCTTCGAAGTCCTCCCTCAGCTTTGACATTCTTCCAAGCTTCAACATCCTTCCCAATTGTCAATGTTCTCCTAAGCTTCAGTGTCCTCCCCCACCTTCAGTGTCCTCTCCCAAGCTTCAGTGTCCTCCCCCACCTTCAGTGTCCTCCCCAAGCTTCAATGTCCTCCCAAGCTTCAATATCCTCCCAAGCTTCAATGTCCTTCCCCACCTTTAATGTCCTCTCCCAAGCTTCAACGTCCTCTCCCAAGGTTCAGTGTCCCCCCAAGCTTCAATGTCCTCCCAAGCTTCAGTGTCCTCCCAAGCTTCAATGTCCTCCCCAAGCTTCAGTGTCCTCTCCCAAGCTTCAATGTCCTCCCAAGCTTCAGTGTCCTCTCCCAAGCTTCAATGTCCTCCCAAGCTTCAATGTCCTCTCCCACCTTTAATGTCCTCCCAAGCTTCAGTGTCCTCCCTGAGCTTTGATGCCCTCCCCGAGCTTTGATGCCCTCCCCATGCCCAGCCTGGCCTCAGTGTCCTCCTAAGCTTCAATGTCCTCCCCAAGCTTCAATGTCCTCTTCAACCTTCACCATTCTCCCCAACTTNGATGGGCATGGGGCAGGTGTGCATGGGGCAGGTGTGCATGGGGCAGGTGTGCATGGGGCAAGGGATGAGCATGAGGCAGATGTGCATTAGAGCAGGGAGTGAACATGGGGCAGGTGTGCATGGAGCAAGATGTGCATGGGGCAGATGTGCATGGAGCAAGAGATGAGCATGGGGGAGATGTGCATGGGGCAGGTGTGCATGGGGCAAGAGATGTGCATGGGGCAGGTGTGCATGGGGCAGGTGTGCATGGGGCAAGAGACATGCTTGGAGCAGATGTGCATGGGGCAGGAGACTTGCAGAGAGCAGAGGATGTGTGTGGAGCAGATGCTGATGGCCTGGCTGGGGCTGGAGCAGGAGCTGTGCCCACAGAAGGGGCAGAGGGGCAGGCTGCTGCCCTGGTGTGAACACCACAAGTCCCATTCTCAACATTGGCTCCTCCAGGAGGGCAGGGACCTGGGTCCACGACCTGCAGCACTGGCAGCTGGTCCCCGGAGCTGCCCCACATGTGGTCAGAAGACACAGGCCTGGGGGGAGCTGGGCCTTGGAGCTGCCTGTGGGGCTCAGGATGAGCCTGGCAGCTGCATGGGGAGAGCTGGCACAGGGTTGCAGAGGGCACACATCTTCCAGGACCCCACAGCACTGGCACTTTTGCCAGTGGACACAGCAGGTGTGGGCAACTGTTTGCTGGGTGTAACGAGGAGGAGCTTGGTGTGATGCTGAGGTCCTGCTGAGCCAGGGAGGTGCCAGGGACAGGTCATGCTGCTGGAAATGGGCATCTGTAAAGTCCTCCTAGTGGCATCAGCAGCAAACAGCTTGGCCAAGGCAGAGGTGCTCAGCCTCATGGCCTGATCCTGTGCTCCAGATGGCTGCTGGGTCCTGGGAGAGCTGCTGCTAAGCCTTGCTGTGGTGGGTCCAGCCCTGAGCCTCACCTGGCACCACTGCTGTCACAGCAATGAATGTGAGGAGCTTTGCCAGCTTTGCCAGCCCTGATCACAGTGTGCTGAGCTTGCACTGGGCTGTGTCACACAAACAGATCCACTTCTTCTTTATTGCACCCTGCAGAACAGTCCCTGCTTCTTCCCCTGGCTTCTTTGGCCTTGCAGGCTGTGGTGCCACACATCACTTGGCAGCAACCCTGACGCTGGCATACTCAGAGCAGGTGGTGCCCGGGCTCCTGCCATGCCACGGGGCTGTGGGCAGAGGCTGGAGGTCAGCATAGTGGATGGTGGTGTCCTCCTTGCTGCTTGGCTGCAGGGATGCAGGTAAAGCTTAATGCTGACCCCAGAGAAATCTTGCAGAAAGCACCCTAAGGGCAGGCTCAGGCTGGGCCAGGGGGCACAGGGCTGCATGGGTGGCTCCAGGCGGTGGTGCTGAGTCTGCTGGGACTGTGTGTGGGCAGCTGCTGCTCACCCAGTGCCCACCTTGGCCCCAGAGTCTTGTAAAGCCCCTGCGAGCTGGGAAGCTCTTCCTGGAGCAGCTCTGTGAGGAGCAAAGGCTGAGAGCCCTGGGGCTGAGAGCCTGCAGAAGAGCAGCCCCAGAGGGCAGCTGAGCAATGCCCAGCAACAGCTAAAGGAGCTGTGGGGGGCAAGAGGATGAGGCCAGGCTCTTGGCAGTGGTACCCAGAGACAGAACAAGGGGCAGTGGGCACAAACTGGCACCCAGGAGGTTCCATCTGAATAGGAGAAGAAACTTGTTTGGTGTGAGGAGTGCAGATCCCTGGAGCAGGCTGCCCAGAGAGGTTGTGGAATCTTCTTCTCTAGAGAACTTCCAAGCCCAGCTGGGCACTGTGCTCCTGGGCAAGCTGCTGTGGGTGCCCTGCTTTAGCAGGGGGGGTTGGCCTGGCTGATCTCCAGTGGTTCCTTCCAACCCCACCCTGCTGGGATCTGGGGATTCTGTCATAGTTAAGGCTTACTCTTACCTGGCTGGGCAGATGTGAGGTCTGTGCATCCAGGACTTCACTGCTGGGGGAAGGATGATCATCAGAGCTCAAAGGAAGTCAGGTCCCTTCCCAACTGTACCCAGCACAGCACTCAATTCCCCTCCCAGATTTTAGCTGGGCTCAGTGGCACTTGGCTGAAGGCAAGGCACAATGTGGGGTCTGTGTGCCCAGGCGTGGTGAGGAGCTGCAGGAGCTCCCCAGCACTCCCCATACAGCACAGACACAGCACAGCGAGGAAAGGTCTTGTTCTGGGGAAAGCCACTGCTGCAGAGGGACAGGACACCAGTGCAGGGCAGAGGTGGTGGGTACCAACCTGGTGGTGCTGGGGGTCTCTGCACAGCAGGCTCTGGACAGCCTCTGGCTGCCTGCCTCCTTTCGGCGCTTCCTGCGGTACATGCAAAGGGCGACCAAGAGGCCAAAGAGGAGGAGGACGAGGAGGAAGGGCACTACAGCTGCAGCCACTATGCCAGGAACCATGGTTGTGTCTGTGGAGGTACAAGGCAGAGGGTGGCGGGCGTGGGGCAGGGTGAGACCACAGCATGGGCAAGGTGGGTGCCAGGCGCAGTGCCCTGCCGGGCTGCACTCACCATGTACAGACACCACTGTGCCCTTCCCGTGCTGGAAGATCTCAATACCTCGGCCCACAGACCTCCTGAACTTCACACAGTAATAGGTGCCAGCGTCCTCGGGTTGGACATCCCTGATGTGGATGCTGAAGTCCGTGTTGGACCCATTCACCAGCCTGGTCACACGGGGGCTGGGGCTCGTCTGGTCATAGATGGTCTGGTTCTCACTGCCCCAGCCCTTCAGCCACTTCACAGGGCCAGGGGGGGCATCTCCAGACGTGGTGCAGGTCAGGGTGAGTATCTGCCCCAGCGCCACCCACAGCTGCTCCTGGGGCTGCTGCAGCCTGAAGCTCCATTTCTTCTGAGCACCCACACCTGGGCACAGAGGCAGAGGAGGGTTTGGGGCCGAGCGAGGTGCAAGGACAGGGCCTGCCCCACCCATCCTCAACAGGCAGAGCAGCTTCTGCTTGCTCCCAGTTTGCAGCAGCTCTGCTGGGAAATATCCCTGGATATGGCAGAGATAAACCACAGGCACCGGGAGCGGTGGCACCGGGAGCGGTGGCACCGGGAGAGGTGGAAGCCAGTTTCGAATTGAACGAGGAGCAAATTTGTGTTCCCTGTCCTGTCCGGCTGCCGGGAGTGTGGAAAGGTAGAGAGGGAGCCAAGGGGAATTCCTGGCAGGAAAAGCCTCGGGCGCTGTTAAACATTAACGCCCCTGCCCTGCACCGCCAGGCTCGCTGGGGGCTCTGCGGGGAACCACAGCCTCGGGCTGCTCGCCGGTGGCCAAGAGCCAGCTCTGGGCAAGGATGTACAGTCCTGGAGGCCAGCCCAGCCCCCTCAGACCCATTCTGTTCCCGAAGCCCCCTGCCCCCAAACTCCTCCTGTCCCCAGAGCCCTCTGCCTCCAAACTCCTCCAGATCCCCAAACCCTCCTGCCACTAAAATCCTCTTTCCCCAAACTCCTCTGTCCCCCACAGTTCTCTTGCCTCACAAATTCCTGCTCCCAAACCCCTCCTGGTCCCCCCGACTCTTCGTGCCTCTAAAACTCCTCTGCCTCCAAACGGCTCCTGCCCCCGAACTCCTCCTGCCCAAAGCCCCCTGCTAGGTCGGCACTGCCTTGGAGCCGTTTGAGCTGCACCGCCGATGCTCGGTGCCGCCAATTTCGCCTTCCTCGCCCAAGGCAGCCCCAAAAGGTGGTCGGCGGAGGACCTCCTCCCCTGCCCTGTGCCCGTTTCCGCCGTCCTGTCCTAGTTACCGATCCGCTGCTCCTGCCGGGCCTCCCCGCGCCGTCCCGTTCCCCCTCGCCGGGCAGGGAAGCGGCGGAGCTGGGGGGGAACGGAGAGGTTCCCGGAGCCCCGGGACTCACCGGAGAACCGCAGCGGAAGGAGGCTGAGCTGCCCCAGCAGGAGCGGAGCGGCGGCCGCTCGCCAGACCATCGGCGCTGCCCGAATTTTGGGCTCGGACTCCGGGAGAAGGAAAAGGAGAAGCTGCACAGGAAATGGGAGGCGAGCGGGCGTCGGCGGTTAACGCTTTTGGTGCCTGCCCGCCGCTTTGCCAACCCCACCGGTCCCTGCCCCGGGCTTCACCTCCCAAACGAGGGCAGCACCCGAAGGCGAAGAGCCTCTGGGGCCGTCCCGACCCCGAGGTGCTGCTCTGAATCCCTCCACTTTGGCAAACTGGCCGGAGCGCTGGTGCAAGGGCTTGGGTGAGGCTTGGCACCATGGACCCAGAGGCCACCTCTCCATCATGCTGTTGAGTGTGAGGAGGCTGAAGGGAGACCTTCTGGCTCTCTAACAACTGCCTGAAAGGAGGCCGGAGCCAGCTGGGAGAAGGGCTCTTTTCCCAAGGAACAAGGGAGAGGACAAGAGGAAACAGCCTCAGGTTGCCCCAGTAGGCAACCTCAAGTAGGATATGAGGAACAATTTCTTCACAGCAAGGATTATCAAGCTGTGGAACAGGCTGCCTGGGGGGTCCCCATCCCTGGAGGTGTTTTAAAGAGGCAGAGATGTGGTGCTGAGAGGCACGGCTGAGTGGCAGTGGCTCAGCAGCAGCAGTGGGATTGTGAGCTCCAGGCGAGCAACAGGACTTGATCTCTAAGGTCTCTTCTAGCCTCAGCAGTTCTATGATTCCATGAGATGCCACCTGTGCCCTAATCCTGCTGGCAAGGCCTGGGTGTCCCCCTGACACCCTGCTGGCCACATGTTGGGGAATGTGGCAGACTGGGGCCCCTCTTGCTGGCCGCCTGTTGGATGTGGCTATGGCACAGACCCAGGGGGAGAGTTGGACTGGCATCGCTGGTGGGGACCAGCCTGGTGACACAAGAGGGGGTGGAGGTTCCTGCCAGTGGGGTGTGTGGAGGAACTTGGCTGGTGGCTGAGTGCCTTCCTTCCCCTTTTCCAGCAAACAGCCCAGTGCTCCACCGAGCCCGGCCGAGCTGAGCCGAACCAAGCTAAGCCGAGCTAAACCAAGCCAAGATGAGCTGCCAGGAAGTGAGATGTGGCCATGACCATGGCTCTGGTGACACAGGTGCTGTCTCTTGCCTGCCTGATGCTGCTTCTGCTCCGGAGAGCACCGGGTGAGTGGGCACAGCCCAAGTGTCCTTCTCCTGCATGCTCCCTGTGCTGCTGGCAGGGCAATCCCTCCTGCCGCCTGCTGGTTTTACTCTAGTGGCCCCCAGTCCTCCCCACCTTGCAGTGCCTGCCGGCGCTGGCTGCCCCAAGGGGTTGGGGCATATCTCCATGCCCTCCTCTGGGTGTGGAGACAAGAATCTGGTGATGCCCCATGCGGTACCCAGGCTCCAAGACTCCTCATCAGCCCCAAACTCTCCTGTCATTGTGCCCAGGTGTGGGTGCCCAGAGGACTTGGACCTTCAAGGTGCAGCAGCCCCAGGAGCAGCTGTTGGCAACAGCAGGGCAGACAATCACCCTGAGCTGCAACGTGTCTGGACATGGCCCCATTGGCCCGGTGGAGTGGCTGAAGGGCAGGGGCAATGAGAACAAGACCATCTATGCTCAGACAAGCTCCAGCCCCCGTGTGACCAGGGTGGTGAATGGATCCAACACGGACTTCAGCATCCACATCAGGGATGTGCAGCCTGAGGATGCTGGCACCTATTACTGTGTGAAGTACAAGAGGTCTGTGGGCCAAAGTGCTCCTCTTCAGTTCTTCCAGAGTGGAAAGGGCACAGTGGTGTCTGTACATGGTGAGTGAGGCTACCAGAACAGCTCCTGGTGGGATCCAGCTCCCACCAGGAACAGTTCGGCCTGATGTGGGCTCTGCTCTGGGTGAGCGAGGATGGGGCAGGGGAGCAGAAGAGGGTCTCCTGGGCACATACATTGCCCCTGGGCCACCCCACGGCTGGGCAGGAGTTGGCAGAGCCTGGTCAGATCTCTCCATGCTTCTCCTGGCAGCCAAACCTACCACCCCGGTCGTGTTTGGGCCTGAGCAGAGAGCAGGGCCGGGGGAATCGGCGACCTTCACCTGTGAGACTGGAGGGTTCTTCCCCAGAAGCATCAGCGTGAGGTGGCTCAAGAACCAGGCTCCCATCTCGGCTCAGCAGCCCCAGATCAGCCCCGGGCAGAGCAACTCCTCCTACAGCCTGTCCAGCAGGGTGACGCTGACGCTGCAGCGGGAGGACGTCCGCTCGCAGCTGGCCTGCGAGGTGCAGCACCCCACGCTGCGAGCTCCGCTGAGGGGCACCTACCGGCTGAGGGAAGCCCTGCGAGGTGAGGGCTGGGGGACACCCCCCGCAGTGCCGCGGGGCCGGGGGTGCCGAGCCGGGGAGAGGGCACCGTGTGGGCGGCGGAGCCGGGGCCCAGCAGGAGCCGCTTGTCTCCCCAGTCTCGCCCAGCGTCCGCCTGCTCCCCGAGCCCAGCTCCGTCGATGTCAACCAGACGCTGAACTTGAGCTGCCGGGCGGAAGGATTTTACCCGCGGGAGGTGTCTGTGAGCTGGCTGGAGAACGGCAGGGAGGTGAAGGTGGAGAACACCTCCCGGGCAGCGGAGACTCGGCAGGGCTTGTTCGAGCTGAGCAGCCTGCTGGAGGTGCAGGCGACGGAGGAGAAGAACGGGTCGGCGTTCGCCTGCCGGGTGCTGCACGACGGCCAGGAGCCTGTCAGCAGGACGTTCACCCTCTGGATCGCTGTCCCAGCCAAGGAGTGGCTGAGAGACCGGTCCCAGCTCGGTGCGTGAGCGCTGCCCTGTCTCCGCGGTGGCTGAGGGCTGCGGGGTGCATGTCCTCAAGCCCCAGACACACATGTCCTCTGTCCACACCGCAGGCCTCCTGGCCAGCCCCGGGCTGTGGCTTGGCATCCTGCTGGAGAAGGGGCTCTTGGGCGGCCTCCTCATCTTCCTCTTCAGGCATATGAGGAGGGCGACGTCTGGGGCTGCCGCCGCATCTCGTTCCCTGTCAGCCTCCGGTTCTTGTGCCGGGAGCGGGTCCCGGGCTCCGGTGGCCGCCAGCTTTGAAGCATGTACGTAGCAATAAAGCGATAGGGACGCACAGTCTGCTCTGGGATGCTCCGCGCCGCGGGCCCCCGCCGCCCGGCCCTGCTCAATGCCGCCCATCCCCGGAGTTCAGTTCTGCATACCGGCGCTCGGTTCTGCGCAGCCGGTCCTGGGCTATGCCCATCCCCGGTGCTTGGCGCTGCCCGGTCCCGGTGCACGCCCGATGCTCGGCGCGGCACATCGCACCTCCGCGCCGCCAGAGGGCGCTGCTCAGGGAAGGGAGTGGGGGTGGTGAAGAGGGTTCCGCGGGCCACTCTGGCCGTGTTTCCACCCGGGCTGTTTTGGCGGCGCACCCGGGGCGGGGCGCGGCGGCTGCGGGACCCGGCGGGGTTTAGGCGCTGCACCGCGGCAAGATGGCGGACAGGGAGGAGGCGCTGAGGGAGTTCGTGGCCGTGACCGGCGTCGAGGAGGAGCGAGCGCGCTTCTTCCTGGAGTCCGCCGGCTGGGACCTGCAGGTATCTGTGCCGCTGCCCCGCTCCTCTGCGCTCGTCCCGTCACTGACGGCAGCTCGGCGGTGGCAGCGCGGCCCCAGGCTAGCGCCGGGCCCTGGAGGCCGTCGCGGTTGCGGGGGAAGCGCAGGGCCGGGAGCTCGGTTTGCTGAAGGCTCAGACCTCGCCCGGAGGCCGTTCCTCAGTCCCCAGCCCGTCGTCGGGCTGCGAAGGTCGGGCTTAGGCGACGCCGCGGGGCCGAAGCCGAACTCGGTTCTCGTTAATTGGAGTGTGGCTAATTGCTAGCCACACGGGGGTTGGGTTTTCCTTGAATGCTGGGCAGGTTGTTGGTGCTCCACTGCTTATCCTGTCAGCAGCAGCCCCGAATTCAGAGGGATTTCAGCCACTGATGTGAGCTGCCTCTGTCTCCCATCCCCTCCAGCGGATCTGGCTGCCTTAACCTTCATGGATGTTACAAAAGCGGCAGGTTCAAACCAGCAGTTTTGGAATAACCCCTCTAGAAATATTGCAGAACAATGGCCTCCTACTGAGGAGGTTGCCTTGGCAGGGCTGTAGGGCTGAGTGTCCTCCATAATAAAGCCAAACATAAGAAGCTGGCAAAGTCTCTTCGTTCCTCTGACCTCCAAAGGGAGAATTACAGGAAGCATCTCCAGTATTGATGTGCCTTAAAAGGTCCAACATGACAAAAGGTTCAGCTCTGGTAACTGTGTGTGGGTTTGTCATGGATGTGGAATGTTTGCTACCATCCTGAAAAGCTCCTGGGTGTTCCCTTCCAGATCGCACTTGCCAGTTTCTACGAGGACGGGGGTGATGAGGACATTCTGACTCTTCCCCAGCCAACACCCAGCTCCATATCCAGAGGCACTGTAGCCAGGTGAGGAGGAAGCTTCAGCTTGGGCTGATCTGTTCAGCAGCAGCTTGTAAACCTGAGAGGGAAGCTACCAACGTGATGCATGTTGAGTGTCAGCAGAACGAGGCCTGCACCCAGACCTGCTTCACCTCATGTGGGGCTCCAGATGCTGTGGAAAAGCTCAGTGTTTACCCAGGGCAAGCACAGATGGCACTGCACAACTGATCCAAAGAGCAGCCAGGAAAACTTGCCTCAGTGCTCAGGAAGAGCTTGATTTGACTCTGGAGGTCAGAGGAGAGGTTGGCGATGCTTTCAGCTGAGCAGAGTTGTGCTTCCCCAGGAAAAATGTGTTCTGATTGTGTGTGAGAGCTGAGCTGATCTGGTCATAGAATCACAGGATGGGTTGGGTTGGAAGGGACCTCCAAAGTCACCCAGTGCCACCCCCTGCTGCCAGCAGGGACATCCTCCCCTACAGCAGCTTGCTCACAGCCTTCTCCAGCCTCACCTGGAACAGCTCCAGCCAGGAGGCCTCAGCTCCCTCCCTGGCAACCTCTTGCAGTGCTCCAGCAGCCTCCTGGTGCAGAACTTGTTCCTCACCTCCACTCTCAGTCTGCCCTGCTCTCATTTCAAACCATTGCCCTCAGCCTGTCCCTGCAGGCCTTTGGGAGCAGTCCCTCTGCAGCCTGCTTGGAGCCCCTTCAGGTCCTGGCAGGCTGCTCCAAGGTCTGCCTGGAGCCTTCTCCAGGCTGCACACCCCCAGCTCCCTCAGCCTGGCCTTGTAGCAGAGCTGCTCCAGCTCCTGATCACTTTTGTTACCTCCTCTGCATCCTCTCCATCAGGTCCATGTCCTTTCTGTGCTGAGGGCTCCAGAGCTGGACCCAGCAGTGCAGGTGAGGTCTCAGCAGAGCAGAGGGGCAGGATCCCCTCTCTCTGTCTCTGCCCACACTACTTTGGATGCAGTCCAGTCTGCCCTTGGCCTTCTGGGCTGCAATCTCACACTGTTAGCTCCTTCCCAGCTTCTTATCCAGCAGCACCCCAAGTCCTTCTCTGCAGGGTATTTTTGAAAAGGAAACTAAGTTTTGCTTCACCAAATCTCTGTGGAGTAGCAAGATGCTGTGCAGCTGGGAAGAGAAGGAATCAATGCTCTCCAGCTGGGAAGAGAAGGAATCAATGCTCTCTAGCTGGGAAGAGAAGGAATCAATGCTCTCCAGCTGGGAAGAGCAAGGGAAGCTGTTCCTGGCTGTATCTTGAAGTGCTCTCAGTTCAGGCTTTGAATAAAGTCCACAGTGCAGCAGAACCCAGTTTCAGTTCAGATCACAGCTCACAGCCTGGGTAGTAAAACAAGACAGGCAGGATCTGGAGGCTGGACTGTCCCAGAGCCTGGAGGAAGCTTTGGAAGAGGCAACAAAATCCAGTACAGGAGCACAGGAGGTGACTGAAGCTCATTTCTGCAGCTGCAGCCACCACCTTGACCCTCCCCTTCTGCACCCACTCCTGCTGGGGAGTTGCAGCTGGCAGAGAGCCCCCAGAGCTTGGTTCAACCCTCAGTTGCAGCAGTGCTGACCTGTCACTTGTCACAGTGATGAGCCAGACCCCAGAAAGCAGTCTAGGGTCCCCCAGAGTGTTCAGGAGCTTTAGCTTATGTGTTTGCAGTGTGTGGTGAGGCTGAGGTTCTCCAGTTGACTTTTGCAGTGACCACAGAGTAACGTCCTTCAGAGACCTTGTTCATGCACAGGAGGAGGATGATGAAGAGGAGGAGGGGCAGAGGTAAGTGTTCAGTTAAGGACTTCAAACCCTTTTGTGTTGGCTTGGCACTTGTGGGCAGGGCAGGGGCTTTGCTGGGTGGATCATGGAGTCCAACTCTTCCCCCAGCAGTGCCAGGGCACCACCAAGCCATGGCCCTCAGCACCACAGCTCCAGGGCTTTGAAACCCCTCCAGGGATGGGGACTGCACCACTGCCCTGGGCAGCCTGGGCCAGGCCTTGACAGCCCTCAAGGGCAAGAAATTGTTCCTCATGTCCAACCTAAACCTCTCCTGGGACAACCTGAGGCCATTTCCTCTTGCCCAGTCATTTTGCCTTGTCCTTTCCTAGCGTTTGAGGCCTGTCAGGCTGGACTCTCTCTCTTGCTAGGTCTGAGGGACTTTTTATCAGTCTATTGATCAGTGACTGCCAGCTAATGAAAAGTCTCTGCAGCACAGGAGCATGGAAGTGGCTGCAGTAAGAGGTCCTGGTCTCCTGCTTGTAGCTAAGTTTTGTAGCTCCAAGCAGCAGAGAAATCCATAGAGCCCTTTTACAAAACCTCCTGGGTCCTGTCACCCATCTGCTGCGGAAACACTGAACCAGCCTGACACTGCTGCTCTCTGCTTTCTGCTGCTAGGTTTTATGCTGGTGGCTCAGAGAGAAGTGGGCAGCAGATCGTTGGTCCTCCAAGGAAGAAGAGTCCCAACGAGCTGGTGGAGGATCTGTTCAAGGGGGCCAAGGAGCACGGGGCAGTGGCGGTGGATCGCACGGCCAAGAGCGGCGGTGAGAGCAGCAAGCCCAAGGTGAGGACAGACATCTTCTGCTCCCTGCTTCATTTGGGGCTCACACCCTGACACCTGCTTGCTTCTGTGGAGTCCTGGAAGGATTTTAAGAGGACAGTGAAGTCTGGACTCAGAGATTCTCAGCTTGGTGGAGGTAGGAAGGGGAACCTCTGGAGGTCAGAGAGTGACAGAAGGCCAAGTTGGAAGGGACCCCAAGGATCATCTGGTTTGACCTTTCTGAGTTGGATCATTCAGTCCAACCCCCTGCTAAAGCAGGGCAGCCACAGCAGCTTGCCCAGAATCACAATGGCCAGGGAGGGTTGGAAGTTCTCCAGAGGAGACTCCATAACCTCTCTGGGCAGCCTGCTCCAGGACTCTGCACCCTCACACCAAACAAGTTTCTCCTCCTGGGTTCCAATTTGCATCCCTGTGAGGTCTCAGCAGAGCAGAGGGGCAGGATCCCCTCTCTCCATCTCTGGCCACACTGCTTTGGATGCAGCCCAGGCTGCCCTTGGCCTTTTATAGAATCATAGAATGGTAAGGTTGGAAGGGATCTCAAAGCTCATCTAGTTCCAACCCCTGCCATAGGCAGGGACACCTCCCACTAGCACAGGTCACTCAAGGCCTCCTCCAACCTGGCCTTGAACACCTCCAGGGAGGGAGCAGCCACAACCTCCCTGGGCAACCTGTGCCAGTGTCTCACCACCCTCACTGCAAACAACTTCCTCCTAACATCCACTTTCAATCTCCCCTCTGCCACTTCAAACCCATTGCCCCTTGTCCTGGCATTGCAAGACCTTGTCAATAGTCCCTCCCCAGCCTTCCTGTAGCCCCCTTCAGATCCTGGAAGGCTACTCTAAGGTCTCCTGGAAGCCTTCTCTTCTCCAGGCTGCAGAGCCCCAACTCTCTCAGCCTGTCCTCACAGCAGAGCTGCTGCAGCCCTCTCAGCATCTTGGTGGCCTCCTCTGCACTGGCTCCAACACTTCCATGTCCTTCCTGTGCTGGGGGCTCCAGAACTGCACACAGGACTGCAGCTGGGGTCTGAGGAGAGCAGAGCAAAGGGGCAGAATCCCCTCCCTTGCCCTGCTGCCCACACTGCTCTTGCTGCAGCCCAGCACACAGTTGCTGTCTGGGCTGCACTCACACTGCAGCCTCATGTTGAGCTTTTCATCACCCCAGACCCCCAGGGCCTGTTCCTCAGGGCTGCTCTCCAGCTGCAAGCTCACACTGTTGGCTCCTGTTCAGCTTCTCACCTAGCAGCACCCCCAAGTCCTCCTCTGCAGAGCTGCTCTCAACCTCAGCATCCCCCAGCCTGAACTGATATCTAGGATTGCCCCAACCTAGGTGCAGCACCTTACACTTTGCCTTGTTGAACCTCATGAGATTGTCCTCAGCTCACCTCTGCAGCCTGTCCAGGTCCCTCTGGATGTCTCTCATCCCATCCCATCCTTCAGACTTTCTCTGCCTCTCTCTCTTGCAGCCCTTTGCAGGAGGTGGCTACCGCCTCGGGGCCACTCCAGAGGAGGAGTCTGCGTATGTGGCAGGGGAGAGGAGGCAGAACTCTGCCCAGGATGTGAGTATCTCTGCTCTGGCTTGCAGATAGCCACTCAAGGGATTCCTCTGCTGTAGCTACACAACTTGAGTGAGCTCAGAGGAGGAAGCTTGATAGAAGTTCAGCAGGGCAGGAGGAGGGTGAATCCTGCTTCCCATGGGATTCTGGATTAGAAAAGAGAAGCTGCTTGGCTCTTCCCCCAGCACTTTCCTGATTAGCTTTTAATTAAGATTCTGAGCTTGCCTGAGAAGTGCAGGTTGTGAAAATACAGAAGTGCAGGGAGCAGGAGGGGCTTAACTCTTCTTCAGCCACTGCAGAGGTGTGGAGCTCACAGCATCCAGGCAAGATTCTCTGCTGCTTGGTTCGGCAGTAAATGCCCACCTAGGCCCTGCTGGCAGCTTGGTTTGGGCTCCTTGCCTGGCACAAATGGAGCTCTTCAATTCCAAAAGGAGTCTGTGGTGCCACCTTCTAGCAATGCCCATCACCTAGCAAGGACTTTGGAGTTTTTCCCTCAGCTCAGGAGAACCTGGCTGGAATATTTTCTGCACCTTGAAATTCCTCTCCCAGTCAGGAACTTTATCCCCCTTTGCATCTGAGGCTGATTGTGGTTTGGGGCCTGCTGCAGGTGCATGTTGTCCTGAAGCTGTGGAAGAGTGGATTCAGTCTGGACAGTGGAGAACTGAGGAGCTACCAAGATCCTTCCAATGCCCAGTTCCTTGATGACATCCGCAGGGGGTACGCAGTGAGAGGGGAGAGAAGGAAAACTTGAGTGTGTTTGGGATCCAGGATCAGTGACATGGCTCAGCCCAGCTTTCTTCTGAGTGCTGGATTCTTACTCTGGAATCTGTGACTAGGTGGGACGTGGGCTTGGTTTGTGGGGGGCTTGGAGAGTTTGAGGGCAATCAGCTTTGGTGTTAGGGCACTCAGCTTTGGGGTTTGGGCTGGGGGCACTCAGCTTTGGGGTTTGGGCTGAGAATTGCTGCTGGCATCATTGATGAGGGCTGGGGAAATGTCACCCTCACTGGCACTGAGGAGGTGACCTCTGCCCTCTTGACCAAGTGCCTGCAATTGCAGAGATCCCCTGGCTGCTGCTTGTTTTCTCCCTGCTTTCCTGACTCCCTTCAGGCAGCTGCCTCAGGCCAGTCTCTTTGCAGGGAGGTGCCAGCAGAGCTGCGCAGGCTGGCACGGGGAGGGCAGGTGAACCTGGACATGGAGGATCACCGTGATGAGGAGTATGTGAAACCAAAAAGTGTCTTCAGAGCTTTCACTGGAGAAGGCCAGAAGCTGGGCAGGTGAGGAGGAGGCTGAGCTGTTTTGCCCTGGGGTGTGTCAGTTGAGAGCTTGGGTTTGCCTTGCTGAAGGAGAGGCTCATAGCTGTGCTCTGTTGCTCCAAGAGAGCAGGTGAAGCTTGAGCTGGCTTGGAGGAGGATCCCTGCTTTGGAACTGCCATGGTGTGGCAGGTAGAAGCAGTGCTGCCAGGGTAACTGCCCCTGCTGCTCTAAGGGAGGACCCTCAGTGTGGTGCTCCAAAGGGAGATGGTGGAGGTGAAGCTCCAGATGAGTTCTTGCTTACTCCTAAATTCTCATTTCCAGCCTCTGTTACTGACTCTTGACTGGCAGCCCTGGGCAGTGTGGCCCTCCTGGCACCCAGGAGTGTCCTTTGGTTTCTGACAGCTCCCCTTGTGTCTCCTCAGCACTGCCCCCCAGGTGATGGGCACCAGCTCTCCAGCCCAACAGGCAGAGAATGAGGCCAAAGCCAGCTCTGCCATTGCCATCGACGAGTCAGAGCCTGTCACCAACATCCAGATCCGGCTGGCAGACGGCGGGAGGCTGGTCCAGAAGTTCAACCACCACCACAGGTACAGGCAGGGCAGGGCTGCAGGCAGAGCAGAGTTACTGAACCCTGGCCCTCAGAATCACAGCTCCAGGGCTTTGAAACCCCTCCAGGCATAAGGACTCCACCACTGCCCTGGGCAGCCTGGGCCAGGCCTTGACAACCTTCAAGGTTGTTCCTCATGGCCAGTCTAAGCCTCCCCTGGTGCAGCTTGCGGCCATTTCCTCTTGTCCTGCTGCTTGTTCCTCGGGAGCAGAGCCCAACCCCCACCTGGCTCCAGCCTCCTCTCAGGTAGCTGCAGAGAGCCAGAAGCTCTCCCCTCAGCCTCCTCTCCAGGCTGCACACCCCCAGCTCCCTCAGCTGCTCCTCCCCAGCCCTGTTCTCCAGACCCTTCCCCAGCTTCACTGCCCTTCTCTGGACCTGCTCCAGTCCCTCAACATCCTTCTTGGAGTGAGGGGCCCAAAACTGCCCCCAGGACTCGAGGTGTGGCCTCCCCAGTGCCCAGTCCAGGGGGCATTGTGGTTCATCATCAGTTCACTGTCAACCAGCATCCACAGCTCCTTTTCCACCAGGCAGTTTCCAGCCACTCTGCCCCTAGTCTGGGACATTCATGGGGCTGTTGTGGCCCAAGGCCAGGACCTGGCATTTGGCCTTGTTGAATCTCCTACAGTTGGCCTGATCCCTCTGTAGATCCTCCCACCCCTCCAGCACATCAGCATCCCACCCAGCCTGGCACTGTCTGCCAACTGACTGAGGGTGCCTCGATCCCCTTGTCCAGGTCATTGATGATGTTGATGATACTAAAGGAAGGAGGAATTAGAATCATAGAATCAGTCAGGGCTGGAAGGAACCACAAGGATCATCCAGTTCCATGGGCAGGAACACCTCACACTAAATCAGGTTGCTCAGAGCCTCATCCAGCCTGGCCTTAAACACCTCCGGGGATGAGGCTTCCAACACCTCCCTGGGCAACCCCTGCCAGGCTCTCACCACCCTCATGCTCAACAACTTCTTCCTAACCTCCAGTCTGACTCTCCCCATTTCCAGCTTTGTTCCATTCCCCCAAGTCCTATCCCTACCTGACAGCCTAAACAGTCCCTCCCCAGCTTTCTTGCAGGGAATTTGGGTGGTTCTCTGCTTTTAAAGGTAGCCAATAACAAGATGGCTTTGGCCAGGCACTGGCACAGGCTGCCCAGGGAGGTGATGGAGTTCCCATCCCTGGAGGTNTCCTAGATGATGCACACCCTAGATGATCCTAGAGGGCTGTTCCAACCCACCCAGTGCCTTGATTCTGTGACCCTAAGATGCCCTCTGTGTGTCTGATCCCTCTGGGCAGGATCCGCGACGTTCGCCTCTTCATAGTGGACGCCAGGCCAGCGATGGCTGCCACCAGCTTTGTCCTCATGACCACCTTCCCAAACAAAGAGCTGACTGATGAGAACCAGACCCTCAAGGATGCCAACCTGCTCAACGCTGTCATCGTTCAACGACTGACATAAGGAACCCTCCTGGTGCCACACAGCTGCCCAGGGGCAGCGCAGGCTCCCAGCTCCTCCTAGCTCTGGGTTCTTAGATCTTGGTTGGACTTTGTTTTGTTTCTCTTTAGTTCCATTTCCCATGAGGGTTTTGGGGTTGTTTTTTTTTTTTTTCTTGGTTGTTTTTTTTTTTTTTTGGTGGTGATGATGATAATGATCAGTGGACTTCAAAATAAATAAAGGAAAGGAATCCATTTTGGAAGGAGCTGCAGCTTCTTCTGCCACCAACTCTCCCAGGAGGGTTCACTCACCTGTAGGGGTTGAGCTGCTGCACTCTTGAGAGGGGAGGAAAGTGAGGAAGCACCCAAGGAGCAGCTTCTCATTACAACCTTTGTGCTCTTCCCTCTCTTCCAGGGACTGCTGGAGGACTCCCTTGATTTTTCCCACCCCAAACATCAGTCATGTGGCTGAAGTTGGTCAGGGCAGTGGTTGTCCTGTAAAACCATCATGGGGCAGTCCTTGGGAAGCAGCTGGGGAGAACTGGGATACAGGTTCAAGGTTTAACTCTTCCTGGCTTGCCAGAGAGCAAATTCTGCCTTTCCTTCCCTCAGCAGGGCTCTCAGGGGGGTTCAGTGCAGTCCCCACCCTGCTCTGATGTGGTTTCCTCCAGGCCTGCTGCACTTTTAATTGGCTGTGGTTCTCAAAGTCTGTCAGGAAGGCACAGAGCTGGATCAGCTTGGAATGATGCAAAGGCAAAAGGAGTTTCTCTTCCTGGGCATCAAATTGAAGAGGTGAATGATTGAGTTGATGAAAAACAGCTTGAGGGGAAAGCTTCTGATTGATTTCCTCTGCTCTGCTGAGGACTGGCACAGCCAAACACCTGGAATCTCCAGCTGTGGTCTGGGCTCCTCCAGCTTTGGCCCCTCCTGGTTTGGACTCAGATCTTCAGATGATTCCGTGCTTGGAACAGAGACCTGTGGGTGAATTTGGTACCCCTGGAACTGGTAGCACTGGTGTGTAGCATCACACGTGCCAGTTGCCATCTGGCATTTAGCACCAACCCACAGCAGGTTTGCTTTCCTAGACCTGGCCTGAGCTGTGCTGATCCTCCAGGCTAACTGGGAGCAGCACAGCTCCCAGCTGAGAGAGGCAGGATTGCAAAGGCCTGGAGCAAGCTGTCTGCTTCCTTGCCTTAGTCATGCTGGAGCCCTGTGGCTGCTCCTAAGTCCATCCCTCTCAGTGCTCTGAAGCTTCCAGGTCCTCACCTCCATGTGAGGAGAAGTGGGAGGTGATGGAGCAGGCCCAGCAGGCTGCACAGGTTCAGCCTGAGGAACTGGCTTGGCTGCCTCTAGGAATTCCAAACTGCAGGAGGAGATTCCAGAGCTCAGCAAGGACATTTGTAGAGCAGTTGCTGCAGCAGGAGCTGGAGGAGGTAATTTTTTTCACCACTCAGTGAGTATCTAATGTGCAGAACTAGAAATTTGTATCAATCACTCTGAAAGTTGCTGTTGGAGCCCACAAACCAGGAAAGGAGTTGGAGCCTTCCCAACACCAGCTGATTTGGGTCACAAAATCATCTTGGTTGGAAAAGCCCTTGGAGCTCATCCAGTCCAACCCTTTTCTTACTCTGTCAAGACTGGTGCTGAACCATGGCCCTCAGCACCACATCTCTGCCTCTTTGAAACCCTTCCAGGGATGGGGACTCAGCCACCTCCCTGGGCAGCCTCCTCCAGCCTTTGAGAACCCCTTCAGTGAAGAAGTTTCTTCTCATGTCCAACTTAAACCTCCCCTGGCACAACTCGAGGGCATTTTCTCTTGTCCTGTGGCTTGTTCCTTGGGAGAAGAGCCCAACCTCAACCTGTCTCTAGCCTCTTTTCAGGCAGCTGTAGAGAGCCAGGAGGTCTCCCCTCAGCCTCCAGGCTCTCTGGCTGCCAATCCCAAGGATTTTGTTCACAGGCTCACAGGATGNTCCCCTAGCACTCCCAAGTCCCTCTCCACAGGGCTGCTCTCCAGCAGTCACCTCCCAGCCTGTCCTGCTGCAGTTTATTCTCCCTCCCCAGGTGCAGGACTCTGCTTTGCCCTTGTTGAACCTCATTTGGTCCCTCTGTGCCCAGCTCTGCCTGCCTGGATGGGCTCCCAGCCTGCAGCTGTCTCAGCCAAGCCTCCCAGTTTGGTGTCAGCAGCAAACCTGCTGAGCAGCCTCTGTCTGTCTGTGCCCTCATCAATGGCATTGACGAAGCTGTTGAGCAGCACCAGCCCCAGCACTGCTCCCTGGGTACAGCTCTCCAGCTGGCCCTGGCACCACTGATCACCACTCTTTGAACTCTTTTGTAACCAGCTCCTAATCGACCTCACTGCCTGCTCTGATTTGGTTGTGCAGATGCTGCTCCCCGGTGGGAAGTTTCCCATCCAGGTTTCCTTCCAGCTCTCCCGGTGGGATGGGAAGGTGCTAACCTCCGGGGTTAGGCAGGCTCGGCAGCAGCAGGTTTTGCTGGAGCCAGAGGGTGGCGGTGCTGCCGTGGAGCTCTCCTGCTTCACAGCTCCACCAGCTGCTGGAGCTCCTGGGTGTCTGTCAGCGCCTCCGGGATGCAGCTGCCGACTCCTCCTTCTGATTCTTTCTTTGGGTTTTTGTTTTGGTCGGCAGCGAGCAGCTCTTACCTCCCGGAGAGGGACCAGCCCTGCTCTGCTACCAGGCTCTCTAGAGTGGGGCACCAAAGTGGTATCAGCAACCGAGGCAGTGCTGTCTTCCTCCAAAGCTTCCACAGGAGCCTCTAGGTTGAACTGGAAGCAGTGTAGATGTTGTCATCTGGATCAGACTGGCTCCATCTGGGGGCCTGCAGAGGATCCCGAGCTGAGTGGTGCAATTGATAGGTCTGAAGAACAGGATGGGAGCCATCCAGAGGAGCCTGGACAGCCTGCAGAGCTGGGCTGGGGAGAAGCTCATGAGGATCAATAAGGCACAGGGTAAGGTCCTGTGCCCAGCTGCAGGTGCCCCAACTGCAGAGCTAGGCTGGGGAGATGCTCATGAGGATCAATGAGGTACAGGGTAAGGTCCTGTGCCCAGCTGCCTGTGCCCCAACTGCAGAGCTGGGCTGGGGAGATGCTCTTGAGGATCAATAAGGCACAGGGTAAGGTCCTGTGCCTAGGTACAGGTGCCCCAACTGCAGAGCTGGGCTGGGGACATGCTCTTGAAGATCAATAAGGCACAGGGTAAGGTCCTGTGCCTAGGTACAGGTGCCCCAACTGCAGAGCTGGGCTGGGGAGATGCTCATGAGGATCAATGAGGCACAGGGAAGGTCCTGTGCCTAGGTATAGGTGCCCCAACTGCAGAGCTGGGCTGGGGAGATGCTCATGAGGATCAATGAGGCACAGGGTAGGTCCTGTGCCTAGGTATAGGTGCCCCAACTCTCAGTCTGCCCCCACAGGGGAGGTTCTTCAGCCCTCTGATCATCTTTGTGGCCTCCTCTGGACCCGCTCCAACAGTTCCATGTCCTTCTGGTGCTGGATTATTGATCAGCTTTTGGCTTTCTAGTGTGTGAGCTGCAAATGCAGCTCTTAGCACCTGGAGAGTGGATGAGAGGCACAGAGCCAGAGGATTAAGTGCTGAGCAGCATTTCCAAGGCTGTCTTCTGCGTGTCCAAGTGGAGTTGTGTGTGGTGAGTGGGCACAAAACAGCCCAGAGGAAAGAAGAAATCAGAGTTTTGCTATTTCCTTCTGAGTCTCCTCCTCCCTCTTGGGTGGGCAGGGAGAGGGTTTGCTTTCTTACAGGGATGTAGGTGTAGATAATGCTGGCAGGGGGCAGGGATTTGGCTCCCACTGCACTGGCTGAGGTCCAGCGTGAGCGATGTTCCTTATCTGGGATGTCAGGGAGATAGCAGTGAGGAGAGGCTGCCACTGAGTCACATCTCCTGCAGCTTAGGAACCCAATCCTGACTCAGCCTGGGAAATGCAGGGAGTTTAGATGAACCCCCAGGGGACATGGCAGAGCCTGAGGATGATGTATTTTAATAATGCTGGTGGGCAGGGAGCTCCTGGAGAGAGCCCTGGGACCAGCTCTGGGCTGCCCAGCTCCAGAGGGACAGGGAACTACTGGAGAGAGTCCAGCAGAGGCTGCAAAGCTGCTGAGGGGCCTGGAGCAGCTCTGTGAGGAGCTGAGGCTGAGAGCCCTGGGGCTGAGAGCCTGCAGAAGAGCAGCCCCAGAGGGCAGCTGAGCAATGCTCAGCAAGAGCTAAAGGAGCTGTGGGGGACAAGAGGATGGGGCCAGACTCTTGTCAGAGGTGCCCAGAGACAGGCCAAGGGGCAGTGGGCACAAACTGGTAGCCAGGAGGTTCCCTGAGGAGAAACTTGTTTGGTGTGAGGGTGCAGAGCCCTGGAGCAGGCTCCCCAGAGAGGTTGTGGAGTCTCTTTCTCCAAGCCCAGCTGGGCACTGTGCTGCTGGGCAAGCTGCTGTGGGTGCCCTGCTGGAGCAGGGGGGTTGGCTTGGGTGATCTGCAGAGGTCCCTTCCAACCCCTCCATGGTGGGATACTGGGATTCTGCTTGCTGGTGGCACGGGAAGTGCTCAGCCTGCTCCTGCTGCCTGCAGAGATGCTGTGAGATGGCAAATGTTCCCTCACTGCCTCCATCCTCTGCCCTGCTCTGTCCTTGGTCCCTTGCAGCATGGGTGCTTGTGTTCCCCGTGGCTGTGGGCAGTCAGACACTAGCATGGGTTAAGGCTGGCAGTGGCTGTTGGCAGCCTGGGGAGCAAGGAGAGGGTTCTGCCTGTGGTCTTCTGCTGCACAGAAGCTCAGCCTTGGAGGCTGCAGAAGGCTGCTTTGAAGAGCTGCCTGGTGGGCCTCGAGGTGCCAGCCAGATGATCAGTGGGCACAGCAGTGCAGTTCCCCCCCACACCCTTGCCAGCCTTTCTCTGTGTGCCTCCTGTCCTCTGAAGCTGATTTCTCCCCCACCCTGGCTTTGCCAAGTGCTGGCAGTGCTGATGGGCTGTGGGCACCGCTGCCTCGGAGCTCAGCTGCTCCCACACAGCCAGAGCTGAGTAACAGGGCTCCTACTGCTTGTAAAGTAGGAGTAATTTGGGGGGTGGTGATGCCATGGCTGCTGGGCTCCACGGGAGGCAAAAGGGGACTGGGAAAAGCACTGTGTGAGGGCTGCAGAGCTGTGGGAGCTCTTTCAGGAGCCCACGGGCTGAAGGGGGTTGGTAATTGCAGCTCTTGTTTCAGAGAGGAAGGAAAAAGCCTCCCACACCTCCTGCTCCACTCTGACGTTGCCCTGGCCTAGGGCACCACCAACACCTCGCAGCCATCAAGGAGAGGGCAAAGCAAAGGGGCAGGAGGCTTCCATAGCCCAAATGAAGGAGCCAGAGTTGGGACCTTGGTCTTCCTGGACTGCCTTGGGAGAGAGAGGCTTTGTCCAGGAATGGCCCAGGGCAAGAACCAGCCTGGTGGGGAGCGTCCAGAGGAGGCTGCAAAGCTGCTGAGGGGCCTGGAGCTGCTCTGTGAGGAGGAAAGGCTGAGAGCCTGGAGAGGCTGAGAGCCTGGAGAGGAGCAGTTCCAGAGGGGACCTGCTCAGAGCTGGTCCAGAGCTGCCATTCCTGCTGCCCCCCACCAGCTGCTCCAGACACTGCTCTCTCCCACTGCTGCTCTGCAGCTGCTGGGTGCTGAGGCAGGAGCTCTGGGCTGGCTTAACCACTGGTGTGGAGTTCAGGCAGAGGACTTCTCCACACCTCCAAGATCTCAGTGTGGCATCAGCCCTGGGATGGAGGAGAAAGTTCTGGGCCCATCCTGAGGTTTGAAGTGCATCAAGTTTCACTGCAGAGATCCTGGCAGCTACTGCCCCGAGCCTTTGAGCCTTGCCAGGTTTCCTGCCTTCCTGGGCATGCTTTGGCTACCTTCCTCCCTCAGGGGTGGTCCCTTCCTCTCCATCAGCCCCCTGTGGGGCTCCATGGGTGTTGTGTCTTCACTTGGCAAATCTCCATCCATCCTGATCTATGCCTGTGGTGCACTCTGATGGACAAGGCAGCTTCTTCCTCACCATAGCTGAGGAAGACTCTCCTTCCCCACCCTGTGCTGCTGAAGGCCATGGCCCTGCCCTCAGCCATGCTTTGAAGTGGTCACCAAGATTCACAGAATGGTTTGGGTTGGGAAGAACCTTCCAGCTCATCCAGTTCCAACCCCTTGCCAGGGGCAGGGACACCTCCCACCAGCCCAGGCTGTTCAGGGCCTCATCCAACTTGGCCCTGAACACCTCCAGGGAGGGGGCATCCACAACCCCCCTGAGCAACCTGTGCCAGTGTCTCCCCATGCCCACTGTGAAGATGCTGAGCTGCACAGGTTAACCCACAAAAGAACCCTGTCAGAGAGAAGAAAGTGGCCTGCAGAAGGCAAGAGGAGAGTCCCAGGCTGCTTCTGCCTCATCCTGCTCACACCCACACTCAGGCTGCCCAGCTCCAGCAGCCCCAGGCTGTGGGGGTGTCTCCAGGAGGTTCTGACTCAAGCTCAGGAACAGGCTGTGAAAGCAGCTCTCTGCCTCCTGCTGCTGTTGCTGCTGCCTTCCAAGTGAAGCAGGCAGAGAGGTGCAGAGGTGTCCTACTTGTGGGGGCACAGAGAGACCACAAAGCTGCCTCCAAACCCCTGCAGCCCAGAGAACTCACACAGGATCACAACCACAGCGTGGTGGGTTTGGAACTGACCTCTGGAGATCATCCAGTCCAACCCCCCCAGGTTCACCCAGAGCAGGCTGCAGAAGATGGTGTCCAGGCAGGAGAGCATTTGGAGAAGAGGAGGCTGAGGGCAGAGCTCATTGCTCTCTGCAGCTCCTTGAGCAGAGGCTGGAGCCAGCTGGGGGCTGGGTTCTGGGGTCTGCTCCCAAGGAACAAGAAACAGTAGAAGAGGAAATGGCCTCAAGTTGCAGCAGGACAGGTTCAGGTTGGACATGAGGAACAATTTCTTCCTCTTGAGGGTTGTCAAGGCCTGGCCCAGGCATTGGTAGAGTTGTCATCCTTGGAGGCCTTTCAAAGACAGGTTTGGTGGTGCCTTGGCAGGGCTGGGGTAAGGCTTGGACTCCATGGTTTTGGAGGTCTTTAGCCTGGAGAAGAGGAGGCTCAGTGCTACAGGCTGGGGACAGAGTGGCTGGAGAGCAGCCAGGCAGAGAGGGACCTGGGGGTGCTGGGAGTGAGTAGCTGAAGATGAGGCAGCAGTGTGCCCAGGTGGGCAGCAGAGCCAATGGCATCCTGGCCTGGATCAGGAGCAGTGTGGCCAGCAGGAGCAGGGAGGTGGTTCTGCCTCTGTGCTCANCCCCAGAGGGCTGCAGGGCACCTGGGGGGAGCTGCCTTCAGCCCCCCGTGCAGCAGTGCTGCTGTCCCTTTGGGCAGGAGCTGGGCAGAGCCCAGGGCTGGAGCAGGTGATCCCAGCAGGAAGCACAGGGAGCTGCTGCCCTGGCAGGATGTGCTGCTGGCTGCAGTCCCTTCCTCCTGTTTCCTGTTTTCCCTGTCCCAGAGTCCTGCTTTCCACCCTGACCCCCTCCCTCTCCCAGCACGGGGAGGGGGGCTCCTGCTGCAGCCTCAGAGCTGCTGTTCTCAGGGATCCATACTGGGATCAGTGCTACTCAGTGTGTTCATCAAGGGCCTGCATCAGGGCACAGAGGGCACTGCCAGCCAGTTTGCTGATGGCACCAAACTGGGAGGAGTGGCTGGCACCCCCTCAGCCTGTGCTGCCATCCAGCATGACCTGGCCGGGCTGGAGAGTTGGGTGGATGAAACCCACCAGGGGAAAGGGCAACCCCTTGGACCAGGACAGGCTGGGGGCTGAGCTGTTGGAGAGCAGCTCTGGGGAAAAGGGCCTGGGGGTGCTGGTGGGCAACAGATGCCCATGAGCCAGCAGTGTGCCCTTGTGGCCAAGGAGGCCAAGGGCATCCTGGGGTGGATTAGAAGGGAGGTGGTGAGTAACTCAGAGAGGTTCTCCTCTCCCTCTGCTCTGCCCTGCTGAGGCCACATCTGGAATATTCTGTCCAGTTCTGAGCCCCTCAGTTCAAGGACCTCAGGGAACTGCTGGAAAGAGTCCAGCCCAGAGCCACAAAGCTGCTGAGGGCAGTGAACATCTCCTGTGAGCACAGGCTGAGGGAGCTGGCAGCAGAGGAGCCTGAGGGCTGCCCTCACTGCTGTGCTAAAGATGTGCAGGGCAGTGTGGGCAGGACCCAGCCAGGATCTGCTCAGGGATGGCCAATGCCAGCACAAGGGGCACTGGGTGCCAGCTGGAGCAGAGGAGGTGCCAGGGGAACAGGAGGGAAAACTTTGTCCCTGTGAGGGTGCAGAGCCCTGGAGCAGGCTGCCAGAGGAGCTGTGGAGTCTCCTGCTCTGGAGACATCCAACCCCACCTGGATGTGTTCTGTGTGCCCTGCCCTGAGTGCCCCTGCTCTGGCAGGGGGTTAGGCTGGATGCTCTCCAGGGGTCCCTTCCCACCCCTACCATGCTGTGATTCTGCAGGGCTTGGCCTTGCTGATGTTCAGCAGGTCTGAGCCAGGTTGGTCTGGGCAGTGCCAGGGAGCAAGGGTCCCTGGCAGCCTCAGAGCAGGGTTCACAGAGAGGGGGGTGGCAGGGCTGTCACCTAACCCTGTGGGAAGCATGCACAAAGCCCATGGGGATGGTCTCGGAGAGGAAAATGCTTCTGAGCTGTTCAGAGGGGAAAATAGAGCAGAGATAGTGGAAGGCTTTGTGCTCAGCCTGCCCTGTCACAGCCATGGGGGTAGAGTTTCTCTGAACAAGGCTGCAGTTGGTGCCAGCAGTGCTCTACAGCATGAGCACAAACAATGACACCTGGCAGCAGGCTGCTGGAAGCCAGCTCTGTCTGTCTGTCTGGGCTTTGTTAGCTGAGTCACTCCTGGGAATCCAGAAGCTTCTTAGAATCAGAGAATTGTATGGGTTGGAAAAGGCCTCTGAGGTCATCCAGTCCAACCAGCAAGCCAGCCCCAGCATGGCCACTAAGCCAGGGCCTCGAGTGCCATGGCCACACAGTTCTTGAACCCCTCCAGGGATGGGGACTCCACCCCCTCCCTGGGCAGCCTGTGCCAGTGCCTGACCACTCTTGCAGGACAGAAATTCTTCCTAATCTCCAGCCTAAACATTTCCTGGCACCACTTGAGGCCATTTCTCCTTGTCCCTTTGCTTATCCTTTGGGAGCAGAGCCCAGCCCCTCCTGGTTCCAGCCTCCTCTCAGGGAGTTGTAGAGCCCCAGAAGGTCTCCTCTCAGCCTTCTCTTCTTCAGGCTGCACACCCTCAGCTCCTTCAGCTGCTCCTTCCCAGCCCTGTTCTCCAGACCCTCCCCCAGCTTTGTTGCCCTTCTCTGGACTGGCTCCAGCTTCTCAATGTCCTCCTTGGAATGAAGGACCCAAAACTGCCCCCAGGATTCAAGGTGCAGCCAGGGGCTTGGTGCAGGAGTCCTCAGTGCCAGAGGCTGTGGGGCCGGCCTATGTTCTCTCAGCTCAGGCAGCTTTGGGGGGCTGCTGAATGTCAACTGAATGCCAGGAAGAGCTGACATTCTTCACAGAAAAAGTGTTTGGCCACAGGAATGGGTTGCCCAGGGAGGTGGTGGAGTCGCTGTCCCTGGAAGTGTTTCAAAAAGGACTGGATGTGGCCCTTGGGGTCACAGTTTAGTCGGTCAGATGGTGCTGGGTACTCAGTTGGACTTGATGATCTCAAAGGTCTTTTCCAACCTGGTTGATTCTGTGAGATGCTTTTAACTCACAGCCCATTGCTGGATCTGCCACAGCAGCATCTCATGAGGGCTGCCTGGCACCCCCACATCTCTCCTGGCAACCAGTGAGGGGGCAGCAGGGGTGGGGGGGAAGGAAGGGAGGAGAAAGCAGCCATGCGGTGGCTGCCAGCGCTGCGCAGAGGCAGCAGAGGCACAGGGAGGTTATTTTTAGGGCTCCAGCTGCATCTGACCGTTGGTTGACCTTGCAGCTCTCCAGTCTGGTGCACACTGGGCAGGATCCCAGCGAACAAAAAGAGCCTCCCCAGTTGTGTGCTGAATTAATTCGATGCCTTTAAGTCCCAGGGCACAACTTTGCGATGGATGCCGGGGGTGGGGGAGCTGCAGTAGGGCACCTGCAGGCTGCTGGCAGCAGCTCGGGTTCACAACCATTCCTCAGGCACACAAACGGCCTCCTCTTTAGCCTTTCTTGCTTGTTTGTTGGGTTTTCTGCTTTGTTGTTTGTTTTGGTTTGGGTTTTTTTTTTTGGGGGGGGTGGGGTGGCCAAAAGGGCAAGAGAGGAGGTTCTGCCCCTTTACTGTGCTCTGGTGAGGCCTCACTGTGGATACTGCATCCGGTTGTGGTGTCCCCAGCAAAAGGAGGACACAGACGTGGTGGAGAGAATCCAGAGGAGGTCACAAAGATGCTCCAAGGGCTGGAGCAGCTCTGCTGTGAGCACAGGCTGAGGGAGCTGGGGGGGTGCAGCATGCAGAGGAGAAGGCTCCAGCCAGACCTTAGAGCTGCTGCCAGTGCCTGAAGGGACTACAAGAAGGCTTCAGAGGGACTGTTGGCAAAGGTCTGCAAGGACAGGGCTTGCAGAATAGAATCCTAGAAAAGGACCTCCTAAGCTCACCCAGCCCAACCCCCCTGCAGCCAGCAGGGACATCCTCCCCTACAGCAGCTTGCTCACAGCCTTCTCCAGCCTCACCTTCAACAGCTCCAGCCAGGAGGCCTCAGCTCCCTCCCTGGGCAACCTCTTGCAGCAGCCTCCTGGTGCAGAACTTGTTCCTCACCTCCACTCTCAAGCTGCTCTGCTCTCATTTCAAACCATTGCCCTCAGCCTGTCCCTGCAGACCTTTGGGAGCAGTCCCTCTGCAGCCTGCTTGCAGCCCCTTCAGGTCCTGGCAGGCTGCTCTGAGCTCTGCCTGGAGCCTTCTCTTCTCCAGGCTGCACACCCCCAGCTCCCTCAGCCTGGCCTTGTAGCAGAGCTGCTCCAGCTCCTGATCATCCTCATGGCCTCCTCCAGACCCTCTCCATCAGGTCCATGTCCTTCCTGTGAGGTCTCAGCAGAGCAGAAGGGCAGGATCCCCTCTCTCCACCTCTGTCCACACTGCCTTGGATGCAGCCCAGGCTGCCCTTGGCCTTCTGGGCTGCCAGTGCCCACCACTGGCTCCTGCCCAGCTTCTCACCCACCAGCACCCCCAAGTCCTTCTCTGCAGGGCTGCTCTCAATTTCAGTACTGAGAAGCTGCAAGCAAGGAACAGAAGCAATTAAAATTGCCTTCATCCCATTATCTGTTATTTTAAGTCTCCTCCTCTTGTGTCCCATTTTGAGGCCCTTGCTGAGAATTCTGCCTTTTTAGTAGTCCCTTGGCTGTCCTTGGAACTCCTGTGTTCCCTGGTGGACATTCAAATTCATTTCCTTGAAGTAAGGAAATAGGACACTTTGAGGCAAAAAAAAAAAAAAAAAAAANAAAAAAAAAAAAAAAAAAAAAAAAAAAAAAAAAAAAAAAAAATCCTCTGCCTGCAGCAATTCTTTCCCTTTCTTTTTTTCATTCAACCAAAACAAGAAAAGAGTTGCTGCTGTTCCCAGAAGAAAGTCCTGTGGAGTGTGGCACTGTTCAGACCTGAGCATCTTCTGCTGAACCTGCAGGACCTCTGCCAGCATGGAGGGGAGCAGCATGAAGAGAGAGTTGTGGAACAGCACAGAAGCCCAGAGCGGTTTGGGTGGGAAGGGACCTTTCAAGGTCATTCCTGAAGTCCCCAGAGACATCCCCAACCACAGCAGGTTGCTCACAGCCACAACCAACCTGACCTGCAGTGGTGCCAGGGATGGGGCAGCTCCCACCTCTCTGGGCAATCTGGGCTGGGGTCTCCCCATCCTCAGTGTCAAACATTTCTCCCTTCTCTCTGCTCTGAATCTCCTTCTTTTAGCTCAAAGCATCCTCCCTTGTCCTGTCACAACAGGCCCTGCTCAAGAGTCTGTCCCCAGCTTTCTGATGGACCTCTTTGAGCACTGCAACGCCACTAGAAGGTCTGCTTGGAGCCTTCTCTTCTCCAGGCTGAACCCCAATCCTCTCAAGCTAGGCTTCCAGCCCTCCCATCATGGCTGTGGCTTGCTCTGGCCCCATTCCCACAGCTCCACGTCATGGAATCATAGCACTGTTCTGTTTGGAAAAGCCCTCTCAGATCATCCAGGTCACAGCTCACAGGATGTCAAGGGTTGGAAGGGACCCAAAGAGCTCATCCAGTCCAACCACTCTGCCAGAGCAGGACCAGACAATCCAGCTCAGGGCACACAGGAACACATCCAGACAGGCCTGGAAAGGCTCCAGAGAAGGAGACTCCACAACCTCTCTGGGCAGCCTGTGCCAGGGCTCTGGGACTCTTTCAGGCAAGAAGTTGCCCCTTGTGTTGAGCTGGAACCTCCTGTGCTGCAGCTTCCATCCATTGCTCCTTGTCCTATCCCAGGCAGCAGTGAGCAGAGCCTGTGCGCCGCCCCCCAGCCCTCAGATAGTTATAAACATTTATTAGATCCCCTCTCAGTCTTCTCTTCTCCAGACTAAGCAGCCCCAGGTCCCTCAGCCTCTCCTCCTCAGGCAGTGCTCAGTTCTCTCATCATCTTCATTCAACCTGATACCACCATGGCCCAAGCCACCTGCCCAGGTGCCACCTGCCACACATTTCTTGCACACCTCCAAGGATGGGGACTCCTCTACCTCCCTGGGCAGCCTACTTCAATCCGGAGGCAGACACGACAGGCACTTCCTCTTCTCTGCTTCTCTGATCCCTGCTGTTAGTCTACCTCTGAGCTCTCCTGGTCACCTGCAGCCTTTGCTTGACGACTTCTACCTTTGCTTAAGGGATTCAGTGTCAGGAATCGCTCTCTGCTACACCCTCCCTATCTTGTTATCTGCTGGGGGTTGCCCGGATGCCCCTGGAAGGTTCACTTCCAACCTGATGCACGCTGCGAAGCCGTAACAACGCTTCAGGGCCTGAGAGCGGGACCGAAGCGCTGGGCTGATGGCGTTCCCCTGGCAACGGCGCACAGCCAAGATGGCGCCGGGGCGGGCAGGAAGCGCCTGGCGCGAGCAGGGGGGGAGGTAAGATGGCGGCGGGCGGGGCGGGGCCGCTCTAGGCGGCGGCGGGCGGGCTCTATGGCGGCCGAGGCTGCGCACACGTGGCCCCTCCTCCCTCGGGCTGTGGGCGCTGCGGGTGCGCGAACGGCACCGGCACCGGCAGCGGCATGGGCGTGCATGTGGAGACCATCGCCCCCGGCGACGGTGAGATGCGGCCGTGTCCTCCTTTCTCCCAATTCTCCCGCCTCCCGGCCGGACTGGTCCCGCTGCGGATCTCGATTGCGGATGCTGGTCCCGGTGCCGGTGAGCTAACGGTGCGTGTCTCCCCGCAGGGCGGACGTTCCCCAAGCGCGGCCAGACCTGCGTGGTTCACTACACGGGTGAGTGATGCCCGCCGCGGGGCCTGCAGGGCGGGGCTGCCCGCCGACGCTGGGGGAGGGTCGCTTTGGCCCGGTCTGGCCGTCGGGGTACGGGATGGGGGATCGGGGGTTGCTCCCTCACGCTTGCTCAGCCCTACCCCGCAGCCTCCGAGGTCCCCTGCCGGCACGGGTGGGCCGCGACGCTCCCCGGGGGAACCGCAGGGTTCCGGCCTGCCCCGGAGGGGCCTTACCGGGAAGGGTCCCCGAATGGGGACGGGAGGCGCCGCTGTGCCGCTTGAGGAGGTTCCCGACTCTCCCGCTGCCCCGTCTATTTTGAGGGCGTTTGCCATTCTCTTCTTGGGTTGCACTGAAATGCCCCGGGGGGTGCTCAGGGGCACCCCAGGCAGGACCCCCCCCCCCGTAGCAAGCGCCCAGGGGATCGCTGGAGAGTCCCAGGGCAGCAGAGGCCTGCGGAGGGACCACGCCGAGAGCCCTCCGTGCTGGGTAATGCTGTGGGACCCCCGCATCGCTCCAGCCAGCCCCCCGAGAGCTTTGCGGTCTCCCTTCCAGGGGGTCCTGCAGGGCTGCAGCCCCCTCCCTGCTTTAGCCTCTTGCCGCTGCTGGGAGGCCACCAGCGGTGCCCATGGGGCAGACCTGGATCCACAGCCCACCCTGGGGTGCTTTCAGGGGTGGGCAGCAAAGAGAAGTGGGCAGAGAAGGGAGACCCCCAGGGTGAGCAACACAGGGGTGCAGTTTGGGGGAGTTCAGTGAGGAGGAGCTGCCCTGGCAGCCAGGGAGGGTGGCAGGCGGCACAGTGTCCTCCACCAGCAGTTTAGGGGGTTCAGTGAGCAGGAGCTGCCCGGGCAGCCAGGGAAGGTGGCAGGCTGCACAGTGCCCTCCATCAACAGTTTAGGGGGTTCAGTGAGCAGGAGCTGCCCGGGCAGCCAGGGAAGGTGGCAGGCTGCACAGTGCCCTCCATCAACAGTTTAGGGGGTTCAGTGAGCAGGAGCTGCCCTGGCAGCCAGGGAGGGTGGCAGGCTGCACGGTGCCCTCCATCAGCCTTCTGCAAGCTGGTGCTGGGGAAGGAAGGAACCAACCTCGAGATGCCCCCAAATTGTTTTGAACCCACCTTGAGATCCCCCAAACAGCTTTGGGTTCAAATTGCTTTGAACCAACCTTGAGATCCCCCAAACCGCTTTGAGGGTCAGTGCGGGGGTCTCGTCCCCACCTGGGCCCCCCCTTTGGAGAGCTCTGGCTCACGGAGATGGCCTTTGTGCTCCGGGCTTACACCGAATCCACCCACTCGCGGCTGTCCCTTGCCCGTCGCCGACTCCCGGTCCCACCGCAGCCCGTCCTGTCCCCGCGGCCGTGGCAGGGGGCTGAGGGTGCCCCTCTCTGCCGAGCGGGTCCTGGGCCGCCCTGGGCGGGCATCCAGCCCATCTGCTTCTCCTCCATCTCCATTCCTCCCCCCCCCCCGGCCCCATTCCCTTCCCGTTCCCTCCTCAGGAAGCAGCTCGGGCTCCCGGTTTCCTCCGCCGGTGGAAGAACAAAGAGAGGCTGGCAGGCAGTCAAGTGGCTCCCGGTGGGCCAGCCCTGCCGCCTGCCAGCTCTTCCCTCCCCTGCTGCTGCTGCTGGAGCTCCAGCCCCCACCCTGGCAAAGCTGCTCGAGGGGTCACCATCTCCCCATCCCCACGTCCTCATGCCCTGCTCCGCAGGGAGCCTCTGCCCGGCAGCAGGGACCTGCTGCGTGTGGGAGCCGTTCTCCAGTTGCCTTTTTGTCTGTGTTTTGGGGTTTGGTTATTATTGTCTCCTTTTGGCCTTTATCCCCCCCCACACACACATGCAGTTCCCTCTGCCCCCTTCTCCCCTGCCTCAGCAAGCAGCAGCAACCAAACACCTCCAGCAGGTCCTGGTGCTGCTTTGGTGGCTGAATGCTGCCCACAGCCCACCCTGCAAGGGGCCCATGCAAGGCTTGGTTCTGGGGGAGCTCTGCAAACCTTTGGCTCCCCTAGCTCCATCGTGCTCCATCAGGGGCAATGCCATGCTCCAGGGCTCCTTCCAGAGCCCCAGATTGGCTCCATCCCCCATCTGCCCTTTGAGCTGATGCAGAACCATTCCCAGCACTTGGCAGGTCCAGCCCCGGGGTGGGTCTGTGCCCAGCCAGCTCTGGGTTAGGGATGTGCAGGGATTTGGATTTAATAATGCTTTGGATGAAGAAAAACAGAGACCCACAGATGGGGCCTGACCCCCACCGAGAGCAGCCAGGGGTTGAGGGATGGACAGACAGACAGCCCCAGGGTGCTGGGGAAGGAGGTGGAGGGTGGAGCAGCCTCTCTGGGCCACCTGCTTGGGAGATGCTGGCTGGGCTTGGGAGGAGCTGGGGCAGCTGGACCCTTCCTACTCCTTTTGGACCCAGGAGGCATTGGACCCTTTCTCCCCTCTGGCCCTGGGAGGCACTGGACCTCATTTCCCCACTCTGTTCCCAGCAGGAATTGATCCCTTTCCCCGACTCTGCTCCCAGCAGGAATTGATCCCTTTCCCCAACTCTGTTCCCAGCAGGAATTGATCCCTTTCCCCAACTCTGTTCCCAGGAGGAATTGATCCCTTTCCCCTCTCTGCTCCCAGGAGGAATTGATCCCTTTCCCCGACTCTGCTCCCAGCAGGAATTGATCCCTTTCCCCAACTCTGTTCCCAGGAGGAATTGATCCCTTTCCCCCCTCTGCTCCCAGCAGGAATTGATCCCTTCTCCCCCCTGCTCCCAGGAGGAATCGATCCCTTTTCCCGCTCTCCTCCCAGGAGGAATTAGACCTTTTTTCCCCCTCCTTCATTGCCAGTTCCCCCCTCACTGCAGGAGGCTGTGCCTCCAGCCCACAGAGGCAGGGGGGGAAGTCACTGGAGCCAGCAGGGTGCCCCAAGCAGCCTTTGATGTGAAATTCTGCTACAAAGAGCTCTCAAAGAAACCAAATCCAGGATAAAGATCCCCAGGACTGCTCACAGCAACTGGTGCAGGGCAGGAGAGCTGCGTAGGAGTGAGGGGATAGGGAGGGGAGGGGGAGTGCAAGTTTGGGACCCCCTTTGGGTCTGGCTGGCGGGCAGGACCGGGTGGGATGCTGTGCTGCTGTGGTTGGGGGCTCTAGGCATGGATGCTGTGCTCCCCAGAAATGAGTTGTGGGGTGAAGGGAGCTGCTGCCTGAGTGCAGGGGGGCTGTGGGGAGACCATAGCTGCCCCACTGTGCCCCAGGAGGGGAGATGGGGGGGCCTGGTGATGCTGGGGGGGTGCTGGGATGGAATCTGAAAATGGGTTAGGTTGGAAAGGACCTCAAAGCTCAGCCAGTTCCATGGGCAGGGACGCCTGTGCCATAGGCAGGGACACCTCCCACTAGAACAGGTCACTCAAGGCCTCGTCCAGCCTGGTCCTGAACACCTCCAGGGAGGGAGCAGCCACAGCCTCCCTGGGCATCCATTCCAGGGATGGGAGTGAGTCTGCTGTGGCTTGGCCAAAGAGCTTTGCCCTGAGCACAGCCAGCTTGGTACACCTCTGGAGAAGGAGGGCTTGGGGCAGGGGGTGGCAGTCTGGGAGAGATACCAGAGAAAACTCTTGGTCCAGCAGGACAGAGGAGTGTGCACTGGGGACAGCCTCAGCTGCCAGCTCTGCCCCAGGGCAGGTTCAGGCTGGACATGAGGAACAATTTCTTCTGCTTGAGGGCTGTCAGAGCCTGGCCCAGACTGCCCAGGGCAGTCCCCACCCCTGGAGAGGTTTGAAAGCCTTGGAGCTGTGGTGCTGAGGGCCGTGGTTTGGTGGTGTCCTGGCAGTGCTGGGGCAAGGCTTGGCCTCCATGATCTTGGAGGTGTCTTCCAGCCCATGCTGTGCTTCTCTCCCTGCAGGCAGCACAGCAGCTGCTGTGGTGCTGCTCTCCCTGCTGTGCTGAGCTGCAGCCACAGTCAGCAGCAGCAAAGCCTCTGCCAGGTGTTTCCTACTGAGACCTGCAGTCGGTGGGTGCTGGGAGCTCAGAAGCTGTGCTGGGAGTCCTCTCTCCTGCCAGGTGACAGCAAACCTTGGGCAGAGCCCCCTCCCACCTCCAGCTCTGGGCGCTGGGGTCTAAAGCGTCTGGCAGAGGCTGCTGCTGGTGCAGGATTTAACCTCAGCTGGGCAGAGGGCTGGAGCATGCTGAGTGTCCCAAGACTTTTGGGAAGGGTTTTCCATCCTCTCTCTTCATCTGGCTGGAGCAGAGCTGCCTGCTCCACTGCTTTGGTTTCTCCCTGCCTGTCTCTGGAAGAGCAGCTCCATGCAGGAGCCCCTGGGCAGTGACCGTGGCAAGGATTGGCACTCCAGGCCAGGGGGAGCACAGGTGGGACTCTACCAGGCCAGAGGGGACACAGATGGGGTCTGCACCCTCCTCAGCAAACCCCCAGACCTGCAGGTTTACCCCAGGGGCTGCCTCTGCCTGCTCCAACTCCCAGCTTTGCTCTGCCTCTGCCTGCCATGGGGGGGCCCAGAGCCAAGTCTCAGCTGCTGCTGTCTCCTGGCTGCTGCCTGCCAAGTGTGGCAGAGACCTGGCAGGGCTGGAGCTGGGGCTGCCTTCCAGAGCCCCCCCATCCCATCCTGTGACCTCTGCAGCCCTGGACTTTGTGCTTTGCCTCGCTGTGTTCCCCTGAATCCCTCCTCATAGCCCAGCTGAGATCTCCTCGGGGGGGGTGCTGCAAATCCTTCATGGTGGGATCTGGGGCAGGTGGATCTCTGTAACCCACCCTCCGGGGGCTCTGCCCTCTTCGCAGGGCTGGAGCCCTGCCAGGAACCGGCTGGGATGTGCCAGGGGCTGGCTGCCACTCCTGAGACTCTGGTATAGCAACTGTTTCTTTGCCAGAGGATGCTTTGCCTCTCTAATAGCTTGGAGATCTCGTTATCTGCTTGCTGGGGGATGGCAGGGCTGAGGAAATGGTTGCTCATACTTGTCAAGGGCTGGAGAAATCTCCTGGGAGCCTCCTGGGCAGAGGAAGTGCCTGAGATGAGGATTTTTATCTCCAAAAGCAGCAGAGCCTCTTTGTTTTCCACAGTGAGGAGGGGAGGGGGAAGGACACAGCAGGGGACAAGCCTCCTGTGTGTGACCTTCATCCTCCTGGGGCAGCCTGAGCGATCGATGCCCTGCAGCCAGCTCAGCTCATCAATCCCTGCCTCCTCTGGGCTCCAAACCCACTTCCCACAGGCTGGATTCAGCCAGGTGCATGCACTCCTGGCATCCTCCTGTGCTCCAGCATCCTGCTGGTGGTCCCTGGAGGGCATTCCTTGGCAGGGTGGGGGTTTAATTTCCCTTCTGTGGCTGCTCAAAGATGGGTGCCAGGCAGGGGTTGTGCTTTCCCAACTCCTTATGATGCCCAAGCTGAGCTCAAAGGGGTCAGCTCAGGCTGCAAGGCTGACTGGCACTGCTCATACCAACCAATATAACCAACCTTGCTGCCATCATCTCTTCCACCCCCCCTCACTGGGTAGGAGGAAGCACAGAGGACAGGAGCTGGGGAGGTGGTGCCAGACAGGTTGGGCAACCAAAGGTTGTTCTCCTAGGAGAAGGAAACGACTAAAACACCTCCAAACACTATTCCAAAGGGCCAGGGCTGTGACATGAGCCTGGTAAAAGGGGGCTGGTGGCTCCCCCTCTTATTTTCCAGGGGTGTTGGATGTGTTGAGTTGGAGTTGGAGCTGCCTTATAGGAGCAGCAACTCCGCCATATGGCGGAGTTGCTGCTCCTATAAGGCAGCTCCAGCTCCAGGATTCCCCAAGAAGGGCAGGCAGGGAGCAAGGGAGAGGAAATTCCTCCTTTGCTCCTCTTGGGGAGTTATATTTAGCCCTGGGGATAGCAGCACCGGGAGTGGAGCTGCTTGGAGGGGAAGGAGGATTGCCCTGGGCATGGGTGCAGGGTTTGGTTGTTCCTCTTCCCGGTGGCTTTGCTGGGGATGGAAGGGATTTGGCATGGAATGCGGCAGCCAAGGTGGGGAAGGGGAGACCCTTGGCAGTATGGAAAAGGCAGGAGGGGAGTTGTGAAGGTGCTGAGGGGGGATCTGAGGAAGAAGAGTTGAGAGCCTGCAGAAGAGCAGCCCCAGAGGGGAGCTGAGTGATGCTCGGCAAGAGCTAAAGGAGCTGTGGGGGGCAAGAGGCTGGGGCCAGGCTCTTGTCAGTGGTGCCCAGGGACAGGCCAAGGGGCAGTGGGCACAAACTGGAAGCCAGGAGGCTCCCTGAGGAGAAACTTGTTTGGTGTGAGGGTGCAGAGCCCTGGAGCAGGCTCCCCAGAGAGATTGTGGAGTCTCCTGTGGAGAGCTTCCAAGCCCAGCTGGGCACTGTGCTCCTGGGCAGGCTGCTGTGGGTGCCCTGCTGGAGCAGGGGAGGTTGGTCTGGATGATTCCCAGAGGTCCCTTCCAAGCCCTCCATGGTGGGATACTGGGATTCTGCTTGCTGGTGGCACGGGAAGTGCTCAGCCTGCTCCTGCTGCCTGCAGAAGTGCTGGCAGAGCTGCTGTGAGGGGGGGGGGAAATATTCTCTCACTGCCTCCACCTTCTGCCCTGCTCTGTCCTCAGTGCCAGCCCAGAGGAACACTTCTGCTTGCTGGCTGAAGCTGAAGCACCCAGGATTAGAAACAATCCTGCCCTGCCCCAGGGCTGCTCCTTGCAGGCTGGATGATGCCCTGGGGTGCTGGTGTGGAGTTCTCCCTCCCAGGGCCAACCCACACAGGTGTTTCCCTGGAGGGAAGGAGGCTGAGCTGGGCAGCATCTTTGACTCAGAGCCCTGTGAGCTACCCTGGGGTGACTGGCACCTGCTCAGGCTGCCAGGTCACAGCCATGCAGTGTGGCTCTGTCCCTGTGTCACCATTGTCTCACTGTGTGCTCAGGTGGCCAAGAAGGGCACCAGCATCCTGGCTTGGACCAGCAGTGCTGTGGGCAGCAGAAGCAGGGCAGGGATTGTGCCCCCATACTGGGCACTGGTGAGGCCACAGCTTCAATCCTGGCTTTGGTTTTGTGCCACTCACCCCAAGAAGGACATGGAGGGGCTGGAGCAGGTCCAGAGAAGGGCAAGGAAGGTGGGGAAGGGTCTGAAGAACAGGGCTGGAGGGGAGCAGGTGAGGGAGCTGGGGGTGTGCAGCCTGGAGAAGAGGAGGCTGAGAGGAGACCTTTGGCTCTCTGCAGCTCCCTGGAGGGAGGCTGGAGCCAAGTGGGGGTTGGGCTCTGCTCCCAAGGGACAAGAAGGGATCCTTAAGGTGCCCCAGGAGGGGTCCAGGTTGGATATTAGAAGAAACTTCTTCACTGAGAGAGCTCTCAAGGCCTGGCCCAGGCTGCCCAGGGCGGTGTTGGAGCCTCCATCCTTGGAGGTGGTTCCGAAGGGTCAGCATGAGGAGCTGGCAGCTGTGCCCAGGGAGGTGCTGAGGTTATGGTTGGGCTCCCTGACGCCAAGGGAGTCCTCCTGGGCAGCCCAGCCAGTGCCTGCCTCTCTCCGCAGGGATGCTGGAGGATGGGAAGAAATTTGACTCCTCCCGGGACAGGAACAAACCTTTCAAGTTCGTGATGGGCAAGCAGGAGGTGATCCGCGGCTGGGAGGAAGGAGTCGCCCAGGTGCCTGCTGCTCCTCCTCCTCCTCCTCCTCAGCAGAGTTGTGTGCCCAGGGAGCTGCAGCGTGGGCACAAATCCCTCTCTGCAGCTCCTTCTCTGTTGGATTATTTTTCTTCTTTTCTTTTTTTTTTTTTTTTTAATCCCTGTTCTTCCCCTACCCCCCACCTCCTCTACCCCTACCCCATCTCTTCCTCCTCCTCATCCTCCTCCTCCTCAATGCTGGGAGCTGTGGGTGTGAATTATCACCTCCTTGCAATGCCACCTGCCAAATGGGAGCAGGGCTGGGCCAGCAACCACCTACAGAGCAGATTGGTGGTGACTCAGTGGTGACATTTCTGCACTGAGTCAGCTCCCAGGCAGCTCAGCAGCAGGGAGAACCTTCTTGGGGCTCAGCTGAGCTGCCTGCCAGGCTGCCCACGCTGGGGAGGGCTGCTGGGCATGGCATCACCTAGAGCCAAGCCTCCTGGCCTGGGCAGGGAGACCTCTGAGCAGCTCAGGGTGGTCAAGGACTCATCCAGCCTAGTCCTGAACCCCTCCAGGGAGGTTGTGGAGCACAGAAGAAGATCTGCAGGGAGGTTGTGGAGCACAGAAGAAGATCTGCAGGGAGGTTGTGGAGCACAGAAGAAGATCTGCAGGGAGGTTGTGGAGCACAGAATCCCCCAACGTGATCAAAGATCACGTTGGGTGATTCTGTGCTCCCCAACCTCCCTGGGCAACCTGTGCCAGTGTCTCACCACCCTCACTGCAAAGAATTTCTTCCTCCTCTACCATTCTCAGGCTCCCCTCTGCCAGCTCAAAGCCTTTGTCCCTCTTCCTGGCACTCCCTTGTCCAAAGTCCCTCCCCAGCTCTCCTGGAGTCCCTCCAGGCACTGGGAGGCTGCTCTGAGGTCTCCCTGGAGCCTTTTCCTGTCCCCAGAGGGAGGTTCTGCAGCCCTCTCATCATCTTCATGCCCTCCTCTGGACCTGCAGCACCAGGGTGCCAAGCAGGGTGGCATGAGGGTGCCAGTGGGTGTAGGGATGGCCTGGTGCTCCCTGCCTTCCCTTTAGGGACAGGGCAATGATTCTCTCTCTGACCTCTCAAGCCCTGCTCCTTTCCCAGCATGGCACATGGATCCTGGTGGCTGTAGGGAATGGCCTGGCATTCCCTGCCCTGTTTTATGTGAGGGCATCTCCAGCCCTGCTCCTTTGCCAATCCCTGCTGCCTCCTTTTCCCTTCTGATGTTCTTCCCATTCCTCTTCTCAGTGTGTCCAGCCTGGGTCCTTCCTCCTGCCCAGTGCAGGGGAAGCAGTGTGGGCAGGTCTGTGCCCCTTGTGCCCATCTGCTGACACCTCTGTGCCTCTTTCCCTGCCCCAGATGAGCGTTGGCCAGCGGGCAAAGATGACCATCTCCCCAGATTATGCCTACGGCCCCACTGGGCACCCAGGGATCATCCCCCCCAATGCCACCCTAATCTTCGATGTGGAGCTCATGAAACTGGAGTGAGCCACCCCAGCACCCTGCCCTCGGGTAAGCAGGGGCACCAGGGGGGCCTCAGGGGTGGGCAGGGAGGGTGGAGGTGGTGGCAGAGGAGAGGTGTGAGGAGGGGGGAGCAGGATGGGGCTGTGCCCTGGGACCATGGATCCCACAATGTGGGCAGGATGAGGCTGCGCCCTGGGACCATGGATCCCACAATGTGGGCAGGATGAGGCTGTGCCCTGTGGCCAGTGGGTCCCATGATGCAAGCAGGTTGGGGCTGTGCCCTGTGCTTGGTAGATGCCATAGAGTCACAGAATGGTAAGGTTGGAAGGGACCTCAAGGATCATCCAGTTCCAACCCCCTGCCATAGGCAGGGACACCTCCCACTAGTACAGGTCACTCAAGGCCTCATCCAACCTGGCCTTGAACACCTCCAGGGAGGTTGTGGAGCACAGAATCACCCAA
>WBNM01026446.1:77449-87463 GCA_013399055.1 Ramphastos sulfuratus
TCTCCTCTCTTCTCTCCTCTCCTCTCCTCTCCTCTCCTCTCCTCTCCTCTCCTCTCCTCTCCTCTCCCATTTCCTTTTCTCCTTCCCTTTCCTTTCCCCTTCTTTCCCCCTTTCCTTTTACTTCCCTTTCATTTTCTTTTCCTTCCCTTGTCCATTCCCCTTTTCTTTCCCTTCCCTTTCATTTTCTATCCCTTCCCCCTTTCCTTCCTCCTTCCCTTTCCCTTTCCCCTCTCAGAAATCCTTTCCTGAGGTCTGGTGCCCCAGCACAGGGTGCAGCAGTGGTGCTGTGGTTAGATTAATTGTTGCATTCCCTCTCCAAGGGAGGTTCAGGTTGGATATTAGCAAAAAGGTCCTCCCAGACAGGGTTCTCAAGCACTGGCCCAGGCAGCCCAGGGAGGTGGTGGAGTCTCCATCCCCGGGGGGGTCTCAAAGACACACAGAGGGATGAGGTTTGGTGCTGGTAGCTAACAGCACTGGTGGAGCTCAGCAGTGGTGAGCTCCAGGTGAGTGCTTGGACTTGATGACCTCAAAAGTCTCTCCCAGCCTCAGCAGCTCTCTCACTCCATGCCCTGATGACCCTGAAGGCCTTTTCCAACCATCAGGATTCTGGGATTCCCACCAGTTTTCCAGGCCCTGACCCCCAGGTGCCCATCCCTGCTGCAGGGAGGCACAGGCTGCTTTGCAGTGGCAGCAGCACTGGGGGACAGAGATGGGATAAAGGATTCTGACACCCAGCACAGGACCTCACCAAGCTCCCACCTGGGCACTGCTGCCCACTGCTTCTCCCTCATGAAGTCAGAGCCCCTCAAGTGGCAGTGAAGCCAGGCAAGGAAGCTCAGCTCCCTGTGTGTGCAGCAGCCAATCCCTCAGGAAGCACAGATCCCATTTCCCTGTAAATAATGAGGCCAGATCCAGAGGCTGACAGCAGTGGGTGGGAGCTGCTGGAGGAGCAGCACCTTGGGCACACACAGCAATGGGCACACTGCAGCCATGGCAAGTGCTGGGGCTCAGCACAGCCATCCCCACGGCACCACTGCTGTGTCCCAGCAGCTCAGGGCCTGCTGGGGACAGCTGGGCCATGGGCACCATGTGGGCACCCCTCCTGCCCCCCCATAACTCTGTGTATGTTCATGGTGCAGATATTTGTGCCTGTTCTTGGCAGCTCGGCCACGGCTGGTGATGGATGTGGAACATTGGGAGCTGCTCAGCCATGGGCCAGGGGAGTGTGAGGACAGGAATGAGATGAGGAGGAGGAGGAGGAAGGGGAAGCATAGAATTGTTTGGGTTGGAAAAGACCTCTAAGGTCATTAAGTCCAACTGGCAACCAAAGACCACCATGGCCCCGAGTGCCATGGAGGTGTTTCTTGAACATCTCCAGGGATGGGCACTCCACCACCTCCCTGTGCCAATCCCTCACCACTCTTGTAGCAGAGAAATTTTTCCTCATCTCCAACCTAAGCCTTCCCTGGCACAATTTCAGGCCATTCCTTCTCATTCTGTCACCTGAGACTAGGGAGCAGAGCCCAACTCCCACCCGGCTCCAGCCTCCTCTCAGAGAGCTGCAGAGAGCAATGAGGTCTCCCTCAGCCTCCTCTGTTCCAGGCTGCACACCCCCAGCTCCCTCAGCTGCTCCTCCCCAGCCCTGTGCTCCAGACCCTTCCCCAGCTTCCTTGCCCTTCTCTGGACCTGCTCCAGCCCCTCAGTGTCCTTCTTGGAGTGAAGAGCACAATCACCCTGATGCATTTCCCCTCCGATGCATTTCCCCGCCTGATGCATTTTTCCCCTTGATGCATTTCCCACCCTGATACATTTCCCCTTCTGATGCATTCCCCCCTGATAACATTTCCCACCCCGATGCATTTCCCACCCTGATACATTTCCCCTCCTGATGCATTCCCCCCCGATACATTTCCCTCCCTGATACATTTCCCCCCCTGATGCATTTCCCACTCCTGATGCATTTCCCACCCCAGGATGGGTTCCCCCACCCCAGGCTTGATGCTCAAAGCCCACAGTGACCACCCCAGGCCTCTCCTCTGCCCAGGATTTGCTGCTCCCTAAACCCCAAAAGAAGGCAGAGTGCAGGAGGAGAGTAGCCAGAGATGCACAGCTGCAGCGAGCCCTCAGCCCCAGCTGGCACAGTGCCCACACCACAGGTTGTCAGCACCCCCCCAGGACGCAGTGACCAGGATGTGGGGGTGCTGCTGCTCCCCTCTGGGATGGGTTTGCCCAGGGAGGACCCTGGCAGAGGCAGAAGCAGCTGAAGTGCTCCTGAGTCAGCAGCACTGCAGGCTGTGCCAATGCAGCAGTGTGAATCAGCACCGCCGGCACTGCCCAGCGTGCCCCCGGTGCCAGCAGCCTCTGCCAGTGCCACGCGAGGCTGCAGCACAGCTCGGGCTCAGGCTGCAGGGTCCCACAGAGCTGCTGGGCAGCAGGGGCAGCCTCAGCCCTCCCTTTTGCTGCTGCAGGGTCTCACCACCCCGAGCAGCTCCCAGGCTGTGGCAGCTCTGAGGGCACGGCAGGGTTAACTCCCTGTCCTCTCACTGCCCCCTGCCCTGGCCTGATCCAACCCAGTGGCACCCAGTGGCACCACCACTGCCTCCTGCCCTTCCCCAACACAGCTGTTCCCCACATCTCAGTGATTCTGGGGTCCCTGGGAAGAGCAGAGAGAATCACAGCATGGTTGAAGACCATGGGGTCCAAGCCTTACCCTGGCACTGCCAGGGCACCACCAAGCCATGGCACTCAGCGCCACATCTCCACACCACTGAAACCCCTCAAGGGCTCGGGTCCCTCTACCAGCACTGCAGATGGCACATGTGCCCAGCACAAAGGTTGGTATCACAATGGGGGCTCCTACCAGCACCACAGAGCCTTGCCCAGCACCCACAGCCAGGAAGAGCTCGCAGGGGAAGCCTGGATTTGGCCTCATGCCTGCAAGCTCAGTTCCTCCTCCTCCTCCTCCCACTGCTGCAGACTCGTCTGGTGCCCATGCCAAGGCTCAATGCCTCTCCCAGCAGGATTAGGGGGTGAGAAACTCAGATCAGCTGCAGGCAGCCTGCCTGAGGTCTGCCAGCAGGCACTGAAATGCCATGGAGGGGGCAGCACCATCCTGCACCCTGCCTGGGTGCCCACCTCACAAACACAATGTGCTGAGCATCTCCTCCAGCCAGGAACCAGGACTACCTTGCCAGGCTTGAATTTCCACACTGGCACTGAGTTGCCACTTTCCTTACTCCCCAAAGGTGCCACTTCAGCCTCCCCAAAAGCCTCACTGTGCCCAGGGGGTTGCCAAGGACAGGCAGAGGCTGGGCAGGCCTGGCAGCAGAGCTCAAAGCACCTTCCCACAGGGCACAATCTCACCTTTGCCTCCAAGGGCAGAGGGAATCCCTCAGCTGCACTGGCATGGAGCAGGAGGTGACCTCTGCTCTCCTGGAGAGCCACAGAGGGGTTGCCCCTGCCCTCCCATGGGATCCATGCCAGCCTGGCACTGGCAGTGGCACTCTGAGGGAGCACTGGCTTGCTACTGCAGCCTCTCATTGATTAGGCATCAGGAAAACCACAGGGAGAGGGAATGGAAAACGTTCAGGGATGGATGCCCACGGCCCTGAGAGTGCTGCATGCCCCCCAGGGAGGGGCAGGGTGGCAGCTGCGTGCAGGAGACACCAAGAGAAGGTCACCAAGAGCTCAGAACCACCTCTGAGCTGGGGCTTGGGGCAGGGAGCAGAGCAGAGCCCAGAAAAACATCAAGGGGGAGAAGCAGCCCAAGGGAGGGGAGAGGCTGGGCAGGGTCACTGCTCCCTGCCAGCATACACTCAGAGAATCACAGCAGGGTTTGGGTTGAACCTTGAAGGTCCTGGAGCCCAACCCTTACCCCAGCAGTGCCAGGGCACCACCAACCCATGGCCCTCAGCACTGCTTTCAAACCCCTCCAGGGATGGGGACTCCACCACTGCAACCCTCAAGGGGAAGAAATTATTCCTCATGGCCAACCTGAACCTCCATGGGGCTTGTCCTCTCACCTGCTGCTGCAGGAGCCCAACCCCCACCTGTCTTTAACCTCCTCTCAGGGAGCTGTAGAGTGCCAGGAGGTCTCCCCTCAGCCTCCTTCTCTCCAGGTTGACCAACCCAGCTCCCTCAGCTGGTTGGCACACAACCTGTTCTTCAGACCTTCACCAGCTTCAGCACCACCAGGGCCAGGGCCAGCAGAGCTGCCCATGGCCAGCCCTGTGCAGGGAAGGCAGCTCAGGGACAGAACAGGACCCTGGGCATCAGGAGAAGCCCACAGGGCTGCCAGGGACTCTGGGTCTGCAAACCCCAAGTCAAGCAAAGGGTGGAGGAGATGAGGCCAGGTCCCATGTGCCAGCTGAGAGCTGATGTGGGAGGGATTTACTGCACCTCTGCAGAGCAAGGAACACGAGGAGCAGCCTGCAGGACACAGAACACGCCCAGGAGAATCCTTTGCTTGTGGGGTGGTCCTCACAGGGCTGCCAAAAGCTGCTTGTGCCCCAGGAGAGCAGACATGCCCATGGCACAGGCTCTGGACAGACCCTGAGCAGCTCCAACCCTGCCTCAGAAATCAGTGCTGAGCCCAGTGGCACAAACCAGATGCTGGTCCTTGCAGCCAGTCCATCTCCACACCCCCACACTGCTGGGACCTGGCTCTGAACCCCAGCCTGGGCTCTCAGTGACACAGAACCTGCCCCAGCAGAGGCTCCAGGGTGGTTTGTGAGCTGTGAGGTTGTCCCTGTGCCGAGGGGACCAGGAGGAGCTGCTGAGTGCAGCACCTCTGCAGCCACTCTTGCTCCCTGGGCTGCTGCTGGGTCTGATGGTCCAGCTCTGGAGATCACACCACAGAACCATCCTGAAATGTTGCAGCACCTTGCCAACCCCCCCTCACCCCCTTACAAACCACAGCTGAGGGGACAGGCAGGATAGACCCTGCCCCCTGGCAAGGTCTGCTGCTCCCTCCTGGAGCCACCAGCAGCAGAACTCCCTGTGAAGCTCCAGCCCAGCTTTGTGGAGCACAAAGGAAGCTCTTCAGGAAGCAGCAGCACAAAGTAAAGGCTCATTCTGTGCTCCAGAACCAGCCTGGGCAACTCAAAATCCTTGACAAGGAGACAGCTGGAGACAGAGCAGGACAAGCTGGCAGCCCAGGCAGGGGCACAGCCAGGCACAGGAGCCTCTCACCCCCAGGAGATCTCCACACCCCCCTAGCTCCAAGCCCTTTCTGTGCTGTGGTCAGCAGCACTCAGCCCCAGGCAGGGCTCAGCACCAGCCTCAGGCAGGGCTCAGGTGTCCACTGCACCATTAGCAGCATCCAGCACTGGCACCCCCAGCCATGGCACACCCCCATCCCCACCAGCACAGGTTGCTCAGCCTCAGCATGGTCCCTGGGGCCAAGAGCCCCCAGTGCTGCCAGCACCCAGAGTGGGGGGCACCACCAGGCTCTGGGGGCACCCAAAAGCTGCATCCCTTGGTGTGTCTCCACCGCCCAGCAGCGGCAGGGGGGATCTGGGCATCACCACCCCACTGAGCACCCCTGGTGATGCAAAGGCAGACAGAGCAGTGCCAAGGTGCCAGCAGAGCAGCCTGAGGCTCAGCCTGGTGCCCCAGAGGAAGGTTTCCCCAAGAACTGCAGCTCAGCCACCATTTGGGAACTGCTGCCCTGCAGAGGTGTCTCTGGCTGCTTCTCCAGGCCATGCCAGGTACCTCAGCTGTGCCAGGGCAGGAGAGATGGGGCTGGGCAGGCATCACCCCCTCTTACAACCTTCCTGCATGGGAAATGAGGCACAGGACCCCTGCAGAGACCCTCACCATCAGCTCCATTTCTCTGGGGGTTTCACCACCACAGCCTCTTTGCTCAGCTCAGGAGCCAGCTGCTGGGCTGGCCCAAGCTGCCCCAGCAGCTCACCCTGTGCCCAGGGGGAACAGGCAGGGGAGGAGCAGGAGCAGGAGCAGCAGGGCTCGTTTGGCAGCCCCAGCCCTTGGCAGGCAGCCTCCCAGGCCCAGCAGCCATCCTGGCTCCCAGATTTCCTGCTCCCTGCTTATCATGGAATGGGTTGGGTTGGAAGAGACCTTTAGAGATCATCCAGTTCCAGCTCCCTGCCTTGGGCAGGGACACCTTCCACTGGCCCAGGCCTTCAACACCTCCTGGGAGAGGGCAGCCACAGCCTCCCTGGGCAACCTGTGCCAGTGTCTCCCCACCCTCACTGCTGCTTTTGCCAAGGTTCCCACTGCCCTGCCTGGATCCCCTCTCACCTTGCCCTTAGGAGCACTTTGTGACAGTGGCACTGAGCCCAAGCACCTCAGGGCAGCTTCACTGATCCTGCAGGAACCTTGGGAGAAGAACCAGGCCTGGTACACGCCAGTGGGCACCTTCCCTGCCCTGTTTTCAGGCTCCCTGTGCTAATGAGATTAAAAGCAGAGAGTGGCAGGGGGAGGGAAATCACAGCTTGGTTTTGCCAGGGAACAAAAAGGGCTCCTTGGGAGCCTCAGCCCTGCCTTCCCAGCACAGGCTCCTGCTTTTCCTCCTGTCCTTCATCTTCCTTCACACTCCAAAGGTGCTGAGCATGGCAAACACCCAGCAGCCTGGTTCAGGGCAGGGCACCATGTCCTTGGAATGGCAGCGATGCCAGGAGCAGTTTGTGCCTGGGGTGATCTTTTTTGGGGGGCAGGGGGAATTTTTTTGGGGTGGGGGGAACCAGGAGCTGCTTTATTCTACTTCAGGAGCTGCTTTATCCTACATCAGGAGCTTCCAAGGGCAGCAGCAATCCCTCCAGGGGTCTGGAAAGTTCAGTTCCCTGCTGCAGCAAGAGTCAGGCTGAGCTTCACCTGGGTCCCAGGGCTGCAGGAGCTGCTCCAGCTCGCAGCAGAGTGCTCGGGGGGAGGGGGGGCAAGAGCCGGGGCCGGACCTCGCAGGGTGTTTATGCAACACCACCGGAGGCAAAACCAATCCCACCCAACCAAAGAGCCAAGCCCCAGATCGATTCTGCCGAGGGCTGTGTCACATCGCCGAGCCCAGGAGCATCTCTCTGCCTTTTATTCTCTCGTTTGTTCTAAACTGCTGAGCTGAGCCCCGGGAGATTAGAGGCGAGCAAAGACTGTTCCAAAAGCTTTGGCTTCTGCAGCTCATCACTTTTCCAGCTGATCTGGCCGCAGCAGCAAGCTGGGAGGGGGCAACTCCTGGTCCTCGGGAGCTTCAAAATAAGGTGCCTGAGCGGAGGGAGCAAGCTGAGGCCTCTGGAGGCAAAAGGGAGAAGGGGCAGGAGCTCTGTGACCACTGTGCAGGAGCAGGGCAAGCTGGCACACCGAGCAAGGGCAGCAGGGTGAGGAAAGCCTCCTCAGACACACAGACAGAGCCCACCCTGCGCTGCTGCTCTGCCAGGAGCTGAGCTGAGGGAAGGAAGCAGAAGGCAAAGCTCATTCCTTTGGGATACACAGGCAAAAAACATGGAAGGCAAATCCAGCTTCCAGCTCCTCCTCCCCTCCACAGCTCGGTGAGGTAGAACCAGGTCTTCCTGTGCCACCTTGAGCTGGGGTGGGTGAGGAGCAGCAGCCCCATCTCCCCCCACCACTAGGCTGGCACACTTTAGGCACACACCAAACCTCCCACCTCGCCCCACCCAGGTGTGAGCAGAGGCATTAGCCCCTCCAAAAACACACACAGCCCCCACACACACACATCCCCCTCCCCAAAGCCTCGGGGTGCCAGCCCTGGATCTGCACCTTCCTGCCCAAGGTCATGGCACGGCGCAGCCGGTGCCAGCGTTTTGTAAGCATGGCACAGGCAGAGCTGAAGGCTTCTGTGCCACAGCCGAGCAGCGCTGACCTTGTGGGGAGGAGAAAGAAAGGAGCATGTCCGTGTTCCCTCACCCCCACCCCGCTCCCCCGACCCCCCCCCAGCTCAGCAGCCAGCGCCCAGGTTCTCTGGGGCCCGTCGGAGATGGAGCAGGGCAAGCTGTTAAATAACCCAGCCGCAGCTGCACCGCTGCAGCTCCTGCAACCGCACCGCCAGGGAGGCTGCACCAGCAGACAGGGGCTGCTGCATGCAGGGAGGGGCTGGGGGGCGCTGGTGCATGCAAGGAGGGTCTGGTGCGTGGGGTGGGGGTCTGGTGCATGGGGTGTGTGGGGATCTGCTGCATGGAGGGTGGGAGGGTCTGCTGCATGGAGTGTGTGGGGGTCTAATGTGAAGAGAGAGGGTCCAGGGCATGCGATGGAGATGTGGGGCATGCAGAGAGGGTCTGGGGCATGTGGTGGTGGAGGGTCTAAGGCAAGGAGAGAGGGTCAGGGGCAAGTGATAGAGGCCTGGTGTGTCTTATAGGGGTCTGGTGTGTGCAGGGAGGGTCTGAGGCATGTGATGGAGGGCCAGGGAATGCAGAGAGGGTCTGAGGGATGTGATGGAGGTCCAGAGGATGCAGAGAGGCTCTGGTGCATGTGATGGAGGTCCCCAGGATGCAGGGAGGCTCTGGTGCATGTGCTGAGGGCGTGTAAGGCCAGAAGAGAGGGCCTGGGGCACGTGATGCAGATCTAGGGCATGCGGGGAGGGTCTGGGGCATGTGAGGGGGGCCTGGTGCATGGAGGGAGGGTCTGGTGCATGCAGGGAGGGTCTGGGGGATGTGATGGAGGTCCAGAGAATGCAGAGAGGGTCTGGGGGATGTGGTGGAGGACCAGGGAATGCAGAGAGGCTCTGCGGGATGTGATGGAGGTCCAGAGGATGCAGGGAGGCTCTGGTGCATGTGCTGAGGGTGTGTAAGGCCAGAAGAGAGGGTCTGGGGCACGTGATGCAGATCTAGGGCATGCAGGGAGGGTCTGGGGCATGTGATGGGGGCCTGGTGCATGCAGGGAGGGTCTGGTGCATGCAGGGAGGGTCTGGTGTGTGCAGGGGGAGGTGTGGTGAGTGTGATGTATGTGCAGTGCATGCACTGTGGGTCCATATCCATTTGGTGCTTGTGGTGCAGGTCTGGTGTGCATGCTGTGGGGCCTGGTACATGCAGTGCATCCAGTGAGGATGACATGGGTCTGGTGCATGCAGTGAGGATCCAGTAAGTGTGACATGGGTCTGGTGCATGCAGTGAGGATCCAGTGAGTGTGACATGGGTCTGGTGCATGCAGTGAGGATCCAGTGTGTGACATGGGTCTGGTGCATGCAGTGAGNAGGATCCAGTGAGTGTGACTTTGGTGTTGCGGCGACCGCGAGGATCTACAGTGTTTCCCATGGCGCTGCTGCACGGAGTGAGGATCCAGTGAGTGTGACATGGGTCTGGTGCATGCAGTGCAGGTCTGGCAGGGTTGATGTGTGGCTGGTGCAAGCCATGGGGCTCCAGGGCATGACAGGGGATTCGATGGAGGCTGTGGGGGTCTGATGCAAGCCATGGGGCTCCAGAGCATGACAGGAAGGTTTGATGCTAGCTGTGGGGGTCTGATGCAAGCCATGGGGCTCCAGGGCATGACAGGGGTGCGTTGATGGAGGCTGGGGGAGTCTGGTGCAAGCCACAGGAGTCTGGTGCAAGTTATAGGGGCCTGGTGCATGCCATGGGGGTCTGATGGAAGCATCGAGGGTCCAGTGCATGCAATGCAGCTGTGCTGCAGGCCTGCTGCATGACCCACCTCAATCACCCTCTTCCCTCTAGATTCCCCCCTAGCACCACCCCCCCAATGCAGAGCCCCATCCTGCAGGGTTCTCCCCCACCCCAGAACGGGCTGAGTCACGACAGCTGCCCCACTCTTACCTGCGCAGGGTCGGGGGTGGGGGTCCCGCCGATGTCCGGGGCTGCGGGGATGGGGTTGAGGGAAAGGGGAAAGGGGGAGGGGGGGGAGCGGCTCAGCGACCTGCAGGGGATGGGAGAGAGCGGGCGGTGAGCGGGGCTGCGCCGTGCCCGCAGCGGTGCCCCCCACCCCGGCCAGCCCCGCACCCTGCCCCGGCCCCATCACCTGCGCCGGCCTCCATGGGTGCGGCGGGGAGCGAGGGATGGAGGCAGGGATGGTGGAGGGATGGATGGAGGGAGGGATGGA
>WBNM01026446.1:92481-114790 GCA_013399055.1 Ramphastos sulfuratus
CCACCCTCAACCTGTGCCAGTGTCTCCCCACCCTCACTGTCAGGAATTCTTTCCTCATCTCCAGTCTCAATTTGCCCTCTTCAAGCTTCAGTCCACATCTCCATCATGGTGTGAGCAGTGTGGTGACCCCAAGTCCTTGGCTTCAATCTTTGCCCATCTGTGTCCATGTCCTGTGGTGGTGATCCTAACTCACTGCCTCCATCAAGGTGTCCCTCAGCCTTTGCCTATGTCCCCAGGGTTGTGCCACCTCATATGGCTCCATGCCCCATGGTGGGGACCTTCAGCTGACTCCACCATGGTGTCCCTTCCCATGCCATGCTCTCTGCTCAAACAGCTCAAAAGGACCAAGGGGTGGAAAGCTCTGGAAGGTATTAGAGCTTCTCTTTACCACAATCTTCACTCCTTTCCCAAGCCCTCATCTCAGAAGCAGCTCCAGCAGATGACCAGCCCAGGGCTGGCACTCTGACAGCTGACAGCTGGCAACATGCAAAGAGCAAGGATTTGGGGTTGGTAGAGCTGCTCCAGAGGCAACCCATGGAGAGAAAGGAGCAAGGGCTTACTGCACACCCAATGCTGCCATGGAAGAAGATGCCCTAACAGCTCCAGTGACTCCAGCAGCTGTGGGAGAGGGCACAATGGTGGGCACCCCCAGTCCTGGCTTCCTACATGAACACCCCATAAAACCCTGTGTGTGAGGCAGCAAAATAGTACAGACAGGAGGGTTCCTGGCATAGTCCTGCTGAAATGACTCAGTCTGGTTGGATTTGGAAGCCAATGACAACATCCAGCACTGGTACCTGTAAAGTCTTCAGTAGCTGAAGAGCTCTTTTGCTCCACCTTGTTTCTTCACTCTCTCTCCCATTCCTCAGTAGCTCCTGGAGAAGAAAGAGAGCAGAAGGTGTCACAAGTCACACACAATGATGAGAGCCTGGCCCAGGTTGCCCAGAGAGGTGAGAGATGCCCCAACCCTGGAACCATTGCAGGTCAGGTTGTTTGGGGCTGTGAGCAGCCTGCTCTAGTTGCAAATGTCAGCAGAGGGGTGGGACTGGATGACCTTCAGAGGTCCCTTCCCACCCAAAGCACTCTGGGATTCCATGATAAAAGGGAGAAGAGTTCTGGCCTAACTGAAGCTCCTGCTGGAGGTAGGATGGCATCATTTTGGAGAAGAGGAAGCTGAGGGGAGATTTCCTTGTTCTCTACAACTCCCTGAAAGGAGGTTGAAACCAGGTGGGGGTTGGTCTGTTCTCCCTACTATCAAGTGATACAGGTGGTCTGAAATTGTGTCAGGGGAGNCCTGGAAGCCTTCTTCAGGCTGCAGAGCCCCAACTCTCTCAGCCTATCCTCAGAGCAGAGCTGCTGCAGCCCTCTCAGCATCTTGATGGCCTCCTCTGGACCTGCTCCAACAGTTCCATGTCCTTCCTGTGCTTCTATGATTCTATGGCTGCTGACTGCAGAGGGGTTGGACTGGATGACCTTTAGAGGTCCCTTCCCACCCAAAGCAGTCTGGGATTTCATGATAAAAAGGCAGAAGAGTTCTGGCCTAAGTGCAGCTCCTGCTGGAGGTGGGATGGCCTCATTGCTGTGAGAGCTTAGAGCAGAGGTCTCTGCTGCAACAAGCCCGAGCACACGTACCTCGGCTGACTCATCTTGCTGTGCTTCGGCTGCTTGGCCTGGTGGGGGGAGCAGCAGCGAGGAGCTCCCGGAGCAGACCATTCCCTCCTGCTGTCCAAACAGAGCAGAACAGACCATCAGCAGGCAGGGCTCTCAGAGTCCTGCTCACAGGAGTGATCAGCATAAAAGTTTAGCAGTTGCTGTTCCTACTGGGTTCAGAGAAGGGCAAGGAAGCTGGGGAAGGGTCTGGAGAGCAGGGTTGGGGGGAAGCAGCTGGGGGTGTGCAGCCTGGAGAAAAGGAGGCTGAGGGGAGGCCTTCTGGGCCTCTACAGCCCCCTGAAAGGAGGGTGGAGCCAGCTGGGGTTTGGGCTCTCCTCCCAAGGGACAAATGACAGGACAAGAGGAAATGACCTCAGGTTGCCCCAGGGGAGGTTTAGGTTGGCCATGAGGAACAATTTCTTCCCCTTGAGGGAGTCTATGGTTCCCCATTCTGTGAATCTATGATTTAAAAGGAAATCTGGCAGAAAGGGAAGGCAATAAATCCACTGAGGGGTCTAAAATGCTCACTCTGCTTTCTCCACAGTTACCATCAGCTTCATTTCTCTCATTCTGTGCCATCAACATCAACAAATCATTCCCAGTGTCTGGATGAGCTGGGTCCTGCAGGGAACTTGGCTCTTCTGCTCTCAGCATCTCTGTGATTAATCAAAAAAACAAGGTTAAAGAGGCAGTTACTGTGAGTGCCTATCCTTAAAACCAGCACTGCAACCCAAAGCTCACAGCCCAATCAGCAAGCTTGGAGAGGTGGATCTCAAATCTGTGAGGGAACACTGGAACATGTTCATAGATTCACAGAATGGTTTGGGTTGGAAGGGACCTTAAAACTCATCCAGCTCCAACCCCCTGCCATGGGCAGGGACACCTCCCACCAGCCCAGGCTGCTCAAGGCCTCACCCAGCCTGGCCTTGAACACCTCCAGGGAGGAGGCAGCCACAACCTCCCTGGCAGTCTGTTTCAGAGTCTCATCACCCTTTTACTGAAGAACTTCTTCCTCAGTCCCAGTCTAACCCTGCTCTCCCTCAGCTTTCAAACCATTCCCCCTTGTCCTGTCTCCAGACACCCTCATGAAAAGTCCTTCTGCAGCCTCCCTACAGGATCCCTTCAGGTACTGGCAGGCAGCTCCAAAGTCCCCCCAGAGTCTTCTCTTCTCCAGGCTGAACACCCCCAGCTCCCTCAGCCTGTCCTTAACAGCAAAGGTGTTCCAGCCCTTGCCTCATCTTTGTGGCCTCCTCTGGACTCACTCCAGCAAGACTTGAATTTCATTTCTCAGCAAAGGAACAAAAGAGCAGCAAAGTACTTACAAAAGCAGAACAAGTTAAAAGAAAGATGCAAAGTTAACAGCCAATTTCCTTAACATTTCCCTTTTTAGGTGCTTGCCTTGCACACAAAGCCCATGCAGGTGGCTCTCAGATTTTATATAAACCAGAAAACGTTTCCCAACAGTACCTGCAATGTCCTGCTCCTTCCTAGTTCCTTCCACTTCTTCCTCCTCCTGGATTTCATTTCTTCTCATCTTTAAACTGTGGCTCTCGAAGCACTTTTCAAACAGCTGAAAATAATTATTGCAAATGGTCTTCTGGGCTCCATCAAGATAAGTGTGGGCAGCTGGTCAAGAGAGGTTCTCCTCACCCTCTACTCTAGCCTGGTCGGGCCACTGCTGGAGTATTGTGCCCAGTTCTGGGCTCCCCAGTTCAAGAAGGACAGGGATTTGCTGGAGAGGGACAGCAAATGGCTACAGAGATGCTGGGGGGACTGGAACCTCTCTGTGAGGAAAGGCTGAGAGAACTGAGGCTGTCTAGTGTGGAGAAGAGCAGCCTGAGAGGGATCTTGCCAAGGGTGGGTGGCAGGAGGATGAGACCAGGCTTGGTTCAGTGGTGCCCAGTGATGGGGCAAGGGGCACAAAGCTGACCATGAGGAGTTCCATCTGAACATGCAAAGGAGCTTCTATAATTGAAGGCTGCTGGAGCCCTGGAGCAGGCTGCCCAGAGAGGTGGTGGAGTCTCCATCTCTGGAGCCATTCCAAACCTACCTGGAGATGTTCCTGTGTGCCCTTCGCTAGCTGACCCTGCCTTGGCAGGGGGTGGTTGGACTCCATGATCTCTAGAGGTCCCTTCCAACCCCTACCATCCCATGATAACCATCAGGTGTCCCAAAGCAATCCTGTCAGTGCTGCTGCACACCTGAGCTTTGCTGGGTGCCCACCCAAAAGCAAGCCTGAGGATCTCCCAGGCAGACCCAAGCTGTGCATCCCTCCCACAGTCTACACAAGGAGCTGATCTTTACCATCTGCAGCTGGGTGTGAACCACAGGCTGCCCAGGCTGGCTCAGCAGCTTATCCACACCACCCCATTCCTTCCACATCATGGTCTTTTTGGTGGGGGGTGCCAGGTCTAGTGCAGTGAGGATGTCTGTGCAGTCATTCAGCTGGTTGTAGATAGTGCTGCAGCTCAGTTCCTTGACTACATCCACGAGCAGCTTCCTCTTTCTTTTGTTTTTCTTCCTCTGGCTGACAGCTAAATAGAGCAAGTATGAAAAATATAAAGCTGCTAAGTATGGGAAAATATGAAGTTACTAAGGGCTGTTCACACAACACTTAACCACAAGTGAAAGCACTGTGAGTGGATTGCAGTCTGCTGACCTCCTGCTACACCACGTGGACCTGGGAAGCAGAGTGCAAGGGCATAGGCCACTGCTCCAAGAGCTTTCACACAGGGTTCTCTGTGTTCTTGGCCAGGACCTTCACATGGGGGTTAATTGTTGCAGATGTCTACTCAGCTGAATTGGGAGCAGGAGGGCTTCATAGAATCCCAAGCTGTTTTGAGCCTGGGATGTCTGGAGCAGCTCTCCTGTGAGGACAGGCTACAAGAGTTGGGGCTCTGCAGCCTGGAGAAGAGAAGGCTTCCAGGAGACCTTAGAGTAGCCTTCCAGTATCCAAAGGGGGCTACAGGAAGGCTGGGGAGGGACTATTGACAAGGTCTTGCAATGCCAGGACAAGNAAGGGCCTTTCAAGCATTGAGGATGGGGAGAGCCTGGCCCAGGTTGCCCAGGTGGGAGCTGCCCCATCCCTGGCACCATTGCAGGTCAGGTTGGTTGTGGCTGTGAGCAACCTGCTCTGGTTGCAGATGTCCCTGGTGGGTGCAGGGGCTTGGACTGGCTGATCTCCAGAGGTCTCTCCCAATCCCACCATGCTGGGGCTGAATGTGAAATGTTCATCAAGGACCTGGTCATGTTCTGACCTGTTTCATCAACTGGCTGCAGCACGAAGCCTTCCTCCTCTCTCAGCAGCAGCACTGTCTCGTTCAGCAGGTGACCATCACTGACAGTGCTGCCTGCACCCTTGGGCTCCACTGTGAGAAAACCCAGGAGAAAAATCCCATTAAAAGACCAAACAGCTGGAATAACATCTCCATCTGAGGACACAGAATGATTATCAGGCAAAAGAGATCAAAAGCAGACAATGATTTTATCTTGTGATCTCACAGTCAGCTTAACCAGTCACAACCAGCCCCTGCTGCTGCCCCACATTCTGCCCTCTCTGACACCACAGGCTGAGGAGCTGACCTGGAGCAAAAAAAAAACCTCAGCTGACAAAAAGTGTTGAGGGGGAAAAGTGTTTCATTTCAATATTTAGCTATTTCCCATCCCAGGTTGGATTCCAGTGTGGAATTCTGACAGCACAAAAGGAACAGGCAGAACCAGGAGAGGCCAATGCCACAAGGTCACAGGCTCACAGGATGTCAGGGGTTGGAAGGGACCTCCAGGGATCATCCAGTCCAACCCCCCTGCCAGAGCAGGACCACAAAATCTAGCACAGGGCACACAGGAATGCATCTCCTAACCTCTCTGGGGAGCCTGTTCCAGTGCTCCATGACCCTTATGGTCAAGAAGTTCTTCCTCATGTTGAGGTGGAGCTTCCTGTGCTGTTGTCTATAGCCATTGCCCCTTGTCCTATCACAGGGCACAGCTGAGAAGAGTTTGTCCCCTTCCTCTTGACCCCCAGCCCTCATGTATTTGTAAAACATTGATTAGATCCCCTCTAATTCTTCTCTTCCTAGGCCAAACATCCCCTCCAGGCTCTTTCAGAACTCTTAGTTTTCAGAGCATGAATGGAGCTAAAAGGATTTAAGACATCAAAATAACTCCATCATTCTTATTTTTTTTCTCACCAGTCTCAAACCAACAGAAGACTGACAGCAGCTTTCTATGCTGTAACACCCAAAGGGTCATTTGGCACTGAAATCTGAGGCAGAAATAGTCCTAGGTGAAGTTTAAAGTTACAACAGACCCTGAGTTCAGCTCCTTTTTCCCTTTTTCCAAACACAGGGTGCATCAAAATCATGTCCAAGAGGCTGCCAGGTAAAAATGGTCCTGAGCAAAACAAACCTGGATTCTCCAGGTCAAAATCTGGAATCTTCAGGTCAAATGTAATGATACCTAATTTTTGTCTAATGTATTAGGAGGGGGGAGGAGGGAAAGGCAAAATAAGCAAAGAAAGGAGGAAGAGACCTTGAAGGTGGCACCAAGCTGGCTGTGAGCACTGCTACCAGAACAGAGTTGCTGCAAGTGGTTGTCCAAACTCACTGGTGCTGCTGTTCTCTGGGGGGTCTTGTGGCAAAGGAAAGTCTTCCCTCACACCCAGGAGGTCCTTATCCAGGTCACTTTGCTCATCCCTCAGCAGGAGTTCTTCAACACAAAACACACAAGTTCAGTCACTCCCAGCCTTAGTGGTCACAAAGTAGCACAGCAGTTACTCCTTGAAGGTTCATTCTCTGCCAACAAGAAGAGCTCAGCTTGAGCAGAGACTCCTAAAATGGTTTGGGTTGGAAGAGACCTTGAAGATCGTGGTTTGAAATTAGAGAAGAGCAGATTGAGATTGGATGTGAGGAACAATTCTACAGCAGGTGGCTGCTGGAGCACTGCAAGAGGAGAGAGTGGAGGCCCCATGGCTGGAGCTGTTCAAGGTGAGGCTCAATTAAGGCTCTGAGCAACCTGCTCTAGTGGGGAATGTCCCTGCAGGCTGCAAGGGGGTTGGACTGGATCTGTTATGACAGGACAAAGGGTGATGGTTTGAACTCTATGGAGAAGGACTTGGGGGTGCTGGGGGGTGAAAAGCTGGACATGAGTGGGCACTGAACACTGCCAGCCTGTCCTGGGCTGATCCCCAGCAGCAGGGGCAGGGAGGGGATTCTGCCCCTCTGCTGCACTCTGCTGAGATTCCCACCCCCTGCAGTGCTGGGGCAGCTCTGGAGTCCTCAGCACAGCACAGACAGGGACCTGTTGGAGCAGGGCCAGAGAAGGCCACAGCAATGCTGGCAGGGCTGGAAGGGCTCTGCTGTGAGGCCAGGCTGAGAGAGTTGGGCTTGGTCAGCCTGGAGAAGAGAAGGCTCCAGGGAAAGCTTCTGGTGGCCTTGCAGTGCTCAAAGAGGTCCATCAGAAAGCTGGGGACAGACTTTTGAGCAGGGTCTGTTGTGACAGGACAAGGGGGGATGGTTTGAACTCAAAGAGGGAGATTCAGAGTGGAGAGAAGAAATGTTTGACACTGAGGATGGGAAAAGCCTGGCCCAAGCTGCCCAGAGAGGTGGGAGCTGCCCCATCCCTGGCACCACTGCAGCTCAGGTTGGTTGTGGCTGTGAACAACCTGCTCCAGTTGCAGACTGGGCTAAGTGACCTTTGAAAGTCCTACCCAGACCACTCTGGGATTCTCTGATTCTTCATCCTTTGAAAGAGCTTTGACCTGGCAACATCTAAGTAGTCACAGATTTAGAAACAAGCAGAAAAACTTCATGAATGAACCCAACCAACTCCAGAGAAGTTCTGTTTGAAAAGGATCCCTTGCAGGCTGCTTTGTTTGTTTGTTCTCCTGCAAGAACAATATTTGGAGAGAAACTGACTCTGTTTACCCCTGGCAAACCCTACCAATCATATCAGCAGCATTCTCCTCGTCCCCAAAGCCATCCTGAAGGCCAAAGGTGTCCTCCTGCAGCACAGTCCTGTCTCCATCCAAACTCAGAGAGCAGTGAGCAGCCACCAGACTGTTGCTGCTGGTTAAGGTGCTGCAATCCAAGAAGCTCTTCTTCCTTAGTTCTTCTGGTTCCTCATCTGAAGAAGCACAGAATTTCTGCTGCTGTTTTCAGGAGGTTTTCAAAGACATATTTATCCATTTCCCCATTTTGCTGCTAATTTGGGAAGTGTAAGATAGCCCAGGGAATAAATAATAAACAATTTCAGCTAATTCAGTGAAAAACAGAAGGTGTTGGGTCTGATTTCAGTCTCTGATATCACAGTAGATTATTTAAGGGTAAATTTAAGCAAAAACCTAAGCATAAGAGACAAGGGCAGGCCAAATGCACTTCTCATGGTAGCTTTTACACACGTGGGAAGGACCCAGAGTGCATAAAATTCTCCATAAACCACTCTTCTCCATATGGAATATTTCTGATTTCTCAACTTCTCTCACCAAAGGTCCTGTCACAGAGAACTGTGCTGCTTTCCACCCCCTCTGTGAATGTGATGTCTTCAGCCCTGCTCTGGTTCAAGGTGAAATGGTCGACGACGTCGATGGCACTGAAGGGGACAAACAGGACAGGAAAGAGAGTGTGGAAAAGGAGGATTTGGTTCTGAGCAAATCCTTCTCACAAAGCCCCAAAAGAGCTTCTGTTTCCTACAGCCTGGGAAGTCCCCAGGCTGATCCTCACTGCTGTGGACTGAGAACAACCTTTTCCCTAGGCTATTCATGCTGGAGCCATTTAAGGTTAAATTCACTGCTTTGAATTCCCTCTAAAAAGCTAAAAAAACAAACAAACAAACAAAAAAGATCTATGGAAAACAGAAGCTGTGTGTTTATCAGGGCTGATACCCCCAAACCCCAGTGGAAATCTTTTATCCTGGACCTTTGGGGCCACCAGAGCCATCAGAAACACATCTCAGCCTCCTGTTTTTATCAGTTTTTTTTCTCCATTAATGCTGATTTGTGACAGAAAAGGCAAAAAAATAGGCTGGCTTTTCATCAGGAGCCAAGCTGAGTGCTGCTGATAAAACAGGCTGGCCCCAAGGAGCACTGGAGCAGAAATTAAATGGTCACACAATGGAACAGTGCAAGACTGAGAAAGCTACCCAGGGCTGCCTGGGTCATACAGCAGGATCTATAGTTTTAAATAGAAATGTAAATATAAATAGAAGAAGGAAGAGAAATAACAGAAATAAGAAATGGAAACACAGAAAGGAAGAGAAAAAGAACAGAAGAAGAAAAATAAAGAGAAAATAAATAGAAACAGAAGAAGAAACAGAAAATAAAACAGAAAAGCAGAAAAAGAAGCAGGGGAAAGAAGCAGGAAAAGAAACAGAAATAAGAACTAAAACTAAAACTAAAAGTAGATTGTCCTGAGCTTAGACAGTGGTTTGCAGCCTTTATTCAGCTAATTTAGAATCCTGGATGTTAAATTCAATTCATGATCTGGTTGTAAGACTCTGATGATTAAATGGATTTCAGCAGTTCTACAGAAGTACAGTTCCTGTAGCCTGCAAAGCTGACCCAGAAGTCACAGAACTTGCAAATCCCAGCAGGGTGGTGTTGGAAGGGACCTCTGGAGATCAGCCAGGCCAAGCCCCCTGCTAAAGCAGGGCACCCACAGCAGCTTGCCCAGCAGCACAGTGCCCAGCTGGGGTTGGAAGCTCTGCAGAGGAGGAGACTCCACAACCTCTCTGGGCAGCCTGCTCCAGGGCTCTGCACCCTCACACCAAACAAGTTTCTCTTCAGGGAACCTCCTGGCAATCCCTTTGTCCCATCACTGGGCACCACTGACCAGAGCCTGGACTCATCCTCTTGCCCCCCACAGCTCCTTTGGCTCTTGCTGAGCATTGCTCAGCTCCTCTCTGGGGCTGCTCTTCTCCAGGCTCTCAGCCCCAGGGCTCAGCCTTTGTTCCTCTCAGAGAAGCTTTCAGCACCTTCAGAGTCTCTCCCCAGTAGATCCCTGCCTCTCTTGAACTGAGGAGCCCAGAACTGATCCCAGTATATCAAATGTGGTCTCAGCAGGGCAGGATTGAGGACAACCTCCCTTGACCTGCTGGTCACAATCCTCTTCATGCACCCCAGGACACCATTGGCCTTGTTGGCCATGAGGGCACACTGCTGGCTCATGGACAGTTTGTAGTCTACCAGCACTCCCAGGTTCTTCACAGGGTTGTTAGCACAGCTGAATCCAGGAGAATTCAGGTATCAAATCCAAACAATTCCATCTGATCAGATAATAGCTCTGCAAATACTAAATAATGAATAAAAAACAGAGAAGAATTTACTTTAGAGCAGGGAGTGGTGCCTCAAAATCATGAAACTCTTCTGGCAGTGTCACAGATTGATAAGCAGCCTCAAAATTCTCTTCTGGAAGGTCAACAAGGCCTAAAAGAAGCAGATAACATAAAGTAAGTACCAATAAAATAAAGCCATATTCTCCCAGGTAGCTATAATAAGCCTATAAAGCTGTCAGGAAGCTCTGCTGCTGTTTGAAATAACAGGATGGGGAAAGCTTAGGCCAAAGTGGGATTCAAACCTTTCTTTTCCATGGATTTTAGAAGTGGTATTTTTTTTACAGACAAGCTCCAGAAGGGCCTGAATCACTGCAGCAACCTGGGGGGCTGTGAACAGCCACATTAAGTCCCTGAAAGATTCTCCCAGCTGACATCCAGCCTGGATTCTGTCACCCTACTGCAGATGAATTATTGCCTGTTCCTCTTCTGCCTACTGCTGTTCTCCAGCATCAAAGAATTACAGAGTGAGGCTGCACACAATCAGAGAATCCTAGAGCAGTTAGAGAGAGAATGGATTTCTGAAGGTCATCTCCTCCAGCTTTTCATTCCACAGTGGGTTCATTTCTAAGGCAAATCAGTTTGGATTGTCCCTGCTGATGGAGGAGACTCCAGAGCACCTCTGGACACCCTCTTTTGGAATTTGATCTCTTTTACCAAGATTTCCCCCCCCCCCCTCCTCTATTGAGTTGAAGTCTCTGTTGCTGCAGTTGTGTCACATTCTTGTGCTGCACAGTCCTGTCTGGGCAGGATGTGTGCAAACTATGGCACTGCACTGCTGGTGCCTTCCAGAGCCCCCCCACTTGTTTACAAGTATTAACTAACTGATAGAATTTATAGAATCCCAGACTGGTTTGGGTGGGAAGGGACCTTTCAAGTTCAGCCAGTCCAAACCCCCCTGCAGTCCCCAGACTCACAGCCACAACCAACCTGAGCTGCAGTGGTGCCAGGGATGGGGCAGCTCCCACCTCTCTGGGCAGCTTGGGCCATGCTCTCCCCACTCTCAGTGTCAATCATTTCTCCCTTCTGTCCACTCTGAATCTCCCTCTTTTACCTCAAACCATTCCCCCTTGTCCTGTCCCAACAGGCCCTGCTCAAAAGTCTGTCCCCAGCTTTCTGATGGATCTCTTTGAGCACTGCAAGGCCACCAGAAGGTCTCCCTGGAGCCTTCTCTTCTCCAGGCTGCCCAAGCCCAACTCTCTCAGCTTGGCCTCACAGCAGAGCCCTTCCAGCTCTGCCAGGATTGCTGTGGCCTTCTCTGGCCCTGCTCCAACAGGTCTGTGCTGAGGACTCCAGAGCTGACCCCAGCAGTGCAGGTGGGGTCTCAGCAGAGCGGAGCAGAGAGGCAGAATCCCCTCCCTCTCTGATTTCTCAGCTTTGAAGATCCTAAAGCAGACATTCACCCTTCTGCCGACAGCCCAGGTCACAAAGCTCCCAAGGGCTGGCAATAGAAGCCGGTGTCCTGCTCCTCTCTTTTTTTTTTGGCAACAGTGCCTCCCTCTAGCAGGACAAGCACACAGCCTGCTGGAAGAGGATCCAGCCATGGCTGCTCCCCTCTCACTGAGCACATGGCTAGAGCTCAAACACACGGTCAGATCTGGCACTGCCACACTGTTGGACATGTTGTTGGTGTCATCAGCAATTAAAATTAATTAGCCAGCAATGGAAGATGAATTCAAGCTTCTTGTCATAAGGCCACTTAAGATATTGTCTCATTTAAAGGAGTTAGAGACCTGAAACAGCACAAATTAAGCCAAATTGGTCATCAGTGGTAGGCACTGGTATGGTCAGTTCCCTAAAAATGTGGATTTAACAGAAATATCCCAAAGGAATTGTTCAGGTGAGAGGGGTAGAAGCCAGTGAGTACATACCTGGGCGAAAGGCTGTCCTCATTTTAGTCAGAGCTTCACTGCAGTCTGCCAAGAGGTACTTGGCTTTCCTGTGGTAAATCCTCACCACTCCCAGGAGCAAGTGCCCAGAGGTTCTCAGAGCTATTGTAAACTTTGGTGAGTTAAAAAAAAAAAAAAAAAGTGTGCAGGAGTTAATGTTTGGGGAAGGAAAAAAGCAAACCAAAACAACAATTCACATTAAAATGAAAATACAACGCAGTAGGAGCAGAGTTCCAGCACCACAAACCAGTCCAGAGCTCTGTGAAATTCAGCAGGGGTTTGTTGTTGAGAGAGGACCATGAACAGAAATTAATTTTTAGAGCTGGGAACCTCAAGTTGCTTTTGCTCCCAAACACCACCATGAGCCCTGAGCTTCATCACAACCCACCTAAAGCAGACAATGAAATGGTGGCTACCAAATACCAGGCAGGTATTTTGCCAAAGAGACCAACCTGCTCACCTCAGCTGAAGGCCTTGGAGCTGCAGAGCCATTGATTGGTGACACTGCAAATGTTCCTCACCCTCCCCTTGGATGCATTTGCCATGGCAAAGCCAAGGACTGAGTCATGGGTAGTTGGCTGCTCCTGTCTGCACCTCCTCAGCCATCCAGAGCCTCTCCTGAGCTCTCTTTGTGCTTGATTATCTAAGGGCTCAGAGCAGGGGCCAAGGAAGGATATGCACAGGGCACAGGGACACCCCTCTGGGTTGGAAGAGACCTTAGCAAGTAAACTTAGTGCCACAAGTGCCATGTAATGGGGGCATGGATTTTATCAGAGAACTGAATTAAAGTCTGAGCAGGAACTGACCTCACACTGCTTTTGAAATAGCCACAAATTTGGTCACCTCAGTGAGCTTCCACCACAGCAACAGTCCTGCTGAAGATGGACACTCCAAACCTCACCAGGAGACACCTCCAAGCCTCACCAGGAGACACCTCCAAACCTCACCAGGAGACACTTCCAAGCCTCACCAGGAGACACCTCCAAGCCTCGCCAGGAGACACCTCCAAGCCTCGCCAAGAGACACCTCCAAGCCTCGCCAGGAGACACCTCCAAGCCTCGCCAGGAGACACCTCCAAGCCTCGCCAGGAGACACCTCCAAGCCTCGCCAGGAGACACCTCCAAGCCTCGCCAGGAGACACCTCCAAGCCTCGCCAGGAGACACCTCCAAGCCTCGCCAGGAGACACCTCCTTGTTTCATACCTTGGGTGAGATCATCTTTTTGACTGTGGTCTCTAAATTGCACTCAAATATATGAGCTTTGGTGAGCTTCTTCTCCCAGTGGGCAGCCAGCCAGATCTTGGCCAAGGGCCCACGCTTGTTGATGAGCAGATGCATGTAGAACATGGTGCCTGGGGTGAGGGGCAGGGGCCAGCCCCACTGCCACCTTCTCAGGCTGTCCTTCCAAGAGGAGAAAGATCCTGGGGCAGCAAGCAGCGAGAGGGAGTTAGTGGGATCCTGAGGGGGTGGAAGGACCCAGGTGGGCACTGAGGGGATAAAGGGATTGAAGGGGACTCTGAGGGAATGGGGAGGATTTGGCAGGACCTGAGGGGATGAGGTTGTCCAGCCGGGCACTGAGGGGATGGGCAGGGGGTAGGAGTGGGGGTTTATTGGGTTACTGAGGGGATGGAAGGACCCAGGTGGGTGCTGAGGGGATAAAGGGATTGAAGGGGACTCTGAGGGAATGGGGAGGATTTGGCAGGACCCAAGGGGATGAGGTTATCCAGGCAGGCACTGAGGGGATGGGGGATTGAGTGGGACCCGGAGGGGATGGGGGATTGAGTGGGATCAGAGGGGATGCAGAGGCCCAGGGAGGCACTGAGGGAAGTTGATGGGAGCCTGAGGGGATGGGACAGGGCAGATGTAGTGGAGCCTGGAGAGGGGACCCAACCAAGCCCTGAAAGGAGGAGAGGATTTATCAGGACCCGAGGGGCCCCAGCTGGGTGCCGAGGGGACAGGGAGGGGCTCGGAAGGCTGTGAGGGGACCCCAGTGAGGCACTGAGGGGATGGGGCAGGGAGATTCAGTGGGGCCTGAGGGCAGGAGGGATCCAGGCAGGCCCTGAGGGGATTGGGGGGGATTTAGAGGATCCGAGGGGATGGATTGGGGGGGATTTAGAGGACTCGAGGGAATGGAGGGGCCCAAGCAGGCACTGGGGAGGTGAGAGGATTGAGCGGGACCCTGGAGGGCAGGGGATTTGGCAGGGCCCTGGGGGACAGGGCAGGGGGTGTGGGGCCCGAGGGGAGGTGGTTGTCCTGCTGGGCACTGAGGGGGGAGAGGACTCAGCTGGAGCCAGGGCAAGGAGGGGCCCAGGCGGGCGCTGAGGGCACACGGTGGGAGCCAGGGGATGGTGGCTCCACAGCGGGGATGTGTGGGGCCCGAGGGCACCAGGGGGACCTGCTGGGCTCCGGGGGGATGGGGCTGGGGGTGCTGAGGCACAGAGCTCGATGGGGTCCGGGAGGGACCCAGCACTGGGGAAACAGCAGGAGGCTGAGCGGGGCCGGGAGGAGCTGAGCGGAGCTGAGCGGGTCCGGGAGGAGCTGAGCGCGGCCGGGAGGCGCTGAGCGGAGCTGAGAGGGGCCGGGAGGAGCCGAGCGGGGCCGAGAGGCGCTGAGCGACCCAGCGAGGCGCGGGGCGGACTGGGCTGCGGGACCCTAGCGCGGCTCGGCGGCTCCCTGAGAGCCTTCCCGCCCAAAGTGGGAGGGGGCGCGCGGCGGCTCGCGGTCCCGGTCCCCGCCGCTCCCCAGGCTGAGCCCGGGCGGGGGTCCGGAGCTCGCTGCCTCTCCTCGGGGACCGGCGGCCCCCCGAGATTGGCGGCAGAAGCCGCTCGGTGTCCTCGCAGCCGCCGGGCCCGGTGGCAGCCCCCGGGCTGGGTTAGCTGACCCCCGCCCCCGCGCACAGCCCCCGCAATGTCAGCACATCCCCGGCGGCATCTGCTGCGCGCCTCGCCTTGGGCGCCTGCACCGCATCTGCCCAGCCTTCTCCTTCCTCTTTTTCCTTCGCCTCCATCTCCTCCGTCTCCTCCATCTCCTCCGTCTCCTCCATCTCCTTCTCCTTTTCCACCTCCTTCTCCTCTATGTCCTTCACCATTTCCATCTCAATCTCCTTTTCCATCTCCTTGTCCTTCTCTATCTCCTTCACCATCTCCATCTGAATCTCCTTCTCCATCTCTCCCTTCTTCTTCATCTGCTTTTCCCCATTCTGGTTTTTCCTTCTCCTTTTTCTTTCTTCTTCCTTCTTTTCTTTCTTCTCCTCCTTCTTCTTATCCTTTCTTCTTTTCTTTCTTCTCCTCTTTCTTCTTTTCTTTCTTCTTTTCTCTCTTCTCTCTTTTTTTCTCTCTTCTCCTTCTTCTCTCTTAGTTTCTTTCTTCTCCTTCCCCTTCCCCTTCTCCTTCCAACCTCTCATGAGAAGCATCTGCAGCCAGCATGCGCACAGGTGGCCAAGAAGGCCATCAGCATCCTGGCTTGGATCAGCAATGGTGTGGCCAGCAGGACCAGGGCAGGGATTGTGCCCCTGTGCTCAGCACTGGTGAGGCCACACCTCAAATACTGGATCCAGTTTGGGGTCACTCACTCCAAGAAGGACACGGAGGGGCTGGAGCAGGTTCAAAGAAGAGCAACAAAGCTGGGGAAGGTGTTAATAAAGGGATCTAAACTCTGGAGGCAATGGAGTTTGTGTGTTCAGGGTCTGAATGTTCCTTTCCACAAGGTCCTGGAATGATGAAGTAAGGAACTTCTAATCAGGGTGTCCTCAGTGGTTGAAACACCCTGGGCTAACATGTAAGTGCCACCAAAGAGTGCAGTCAGCTTTTTTGGCTCAGAAATAGTGGCCTGGACTAAACCAGACTCATTGTAACCTTAAACCCCACACCTGGATGCAAGGACCCTAAGGAGCAGCTGAGGAAGCTGGGGGGGCGCAGCCTGCAGAAGAGAAGGCTGAGGGGAGACCCTCTGGGGCTCTACAGCTCCACAAAAGGAGGCTGGAGCCAGCTGAGGGTTGGACTCTGCTCCCAAGGAAGAAGCAACAGGACAAGTAGAAGTGGCCTCAGGTTGCCCCAGGGGAGGCTCAGATTGGGCATGAGGAACAATTTCTTCCCCTTGAGGGTTGTCCAGGCCTAGCCCAGGCTACCCAGGGCAGTGGTGCAGTCCCCATCCCTGGAGGGGTTTCAGAGCCCTGGAGCTGTGGTGCTGAGGGCCATGGCCTGGTGGTGCCCTGGCAGTGCTGGGGTAAGGCCTGGACTCTGTGATCTTAAAAGTCTCTTCCAACCCAACCCATTCTGTGATTCACTGATTCTTTCACCTTTAACATTTCCAAAGCCCTCTTGGGTGGCACCACCTCACCTCCTTCATAAAATCATAGAATCAGGCAAGGCTGGAAGGGACCATAGGGATCAGCCAGTTCCAATCCCCTGCCATGCGCAGGGACACCTCACACCAGATCAGGCTGGCCACAGCCTCATCCAGCCTGGCCTTAAACACCTCCAGGGATGAGGCTTCCACCACCTCCCTGGGCAACCTCTGCCAGGCTCTCACCACCCTCATGCTCAACAACTTCTTCCTACCCTCCAGTCTGACTCTCCCCATTTCCAGCTTTGTTCCATCCCCCCAGTCCTATCCCTCCCTGACAGCCTAAAAAGTCCCTCCCCAGCTTTCTTGTAGGTCACTTTCTCTGCAGGTGAGCAGCTCCTGCATGGCTGCAGGCATGTTTGATAAATCTGTCTTGCTGCAGGAAATGTGCAGAAAGGCGAGAAAAAGGAGAAGGGAAATAAAGTAAAAGAAAGTAAAATAAAATAAAATAAAATAAAATTTAAATTTAAAAATTAAAGTAAAATAAAACCAAATAAAAATTAAAATAAACCAAAACAAAATAAAATAAAGTAAACCAAAACAAAATAAAATAAAGTAAAACAAAATAAAGTAAAATAAAGTAAAATAAAATAAAATAAAAAATAAAACAAAATAAAGTAAAATCAAAACTAAACTAAACTAAACTAAAATAAAATAAAATAAAGAGCTTGAGATCTGGTGGCATGGCAAGGGTGGAAGAGAGCACGACTGCAGCTCTCCACCCCGAGAATAAAGGGCAGCTGTTCGCACGCTGCCATCTCACCTGTGAAGGGGAATAAATGAGTTCCTGAGCCCTCCCCAGGCTTTGTTCTCCATCCAGGCAGAGCACAGCAGTGTCCTGGGGCTCCTGGGCTGTGCCCCTTGCTGTACCACAAGGCACCTGTGGTGTTCTCCATCTCCCCGCGACCTGGCGTTAGATGCAGGTAATTAGATCTCAATTAGCAGCAGGAAACGTTTTGAGCCTGCTCCCCGGTGAGGCTCTGCAGCTGGTCTTGGAGGCAGGCAGGGCTCTGTGCCTGCCTTCGGGGTAGCCTGGGGGAGGAGAGGAGGTTCTGCTAGAAAACGCCCTTGGAGTGGTGCATCAGTCAAGGTCAGGCTCGATGTGGCCCTGAGCAGCCTGATGGCGCTGGAGATGTCCCTGCTGACTGCAGGGGAGTGGGACAAGACGACCCTCGAGGGTCCCTTCCCACCCAGTACAATCCGTGGATCTGGGGTCCCAAATGAGCACCGTGAGGAGCACTCTGTGAGCCCTGGAGCAGGCAAACACTGCCCCTGTGAGGGCACGGAGCCTGCCTGGGCACACAGCAACCTGCAAGTGGGAAATGACCCACACCAGTGCCAGCTCCAGCTCTGCCCAGTGCCAAGGCTGCCTTCCAGCCAGCCCTGCATGCCTCACTGGTGGCACCAGCTCCCGGGGGTACATGGCAGGATCAGAAGCCCCACAGGCATCCTTGTGTGTATGGAGAACACCAGGGTGCCACCTTCATGGCATGCAGGGACTGGCAGTGCCAGGAGGGGAGGCCACAATGTACCAGGGACCTCTGGCCCTGGCAAACTGGACCTCCCCAGCTGTGTGGAGCCAGCTGCTGGCTCCTGAACTGCCCAGCTGCTTTTTTTTTTCCCCTTGCCCTCCAAGTCACCTTGAGCCGTGCCAGCTGCCGTGGGATGCTGTGAATACGAAAGAGACAGAACTGAAAGCACTGCTGTGGTGGGGCTGGATCGAGGTCAGCTCTGCCAGCGGGCACGGGACACCCCCAGCAGCCTGGCACCCCCCAAATCTGGGCTGTGCTGCATGGGATTGCACTTGGGGTGGGGGGGACAGAGCATGTCTACAGCTCTCCTAACTCCCTCCCATTCCTGCTCCTGATGTCTCCTAGGCTGGCTGCAGCCTCCTGTTCACTGTCCCTCTCATCCCCATTTAACCATTTTGGCCCAGCAGTGGCATGTACCTGTGCCCAGCAGCCCTGTCCCTCAGTGCCTTGCCCTGCTCCACCTCCCTCCTCCTCCTCCCATGTCTTCCCAAGCCCTCAGTCTCTCCCCTCCAGCTCTCCTGCAGATTCATTGTGGATTTTGGCAGCACTGCCTCTGACCTTGGCTGCCTCCCTCTTCTCTTTGCTCCTGCACTGGCAGCATAAATCTTGTCTGCCTCCTTCTTCCCTCCCCTTCCTTCAGTGCCAGCACCCAGGGACAGAGCAGCCTCTGCCAGTCCTCAGATTCACACTCAGCCTGCCTGGGACTGGGCTGGGGAAGGCTTCTGGGCTGCCCACCCCATGCCCTCTAGCCCTACAAAGATCATCTCCCTGCTCCCACCCAGCAAAAGCAGCAATGGGTGCAGGATGTGTCCCTCCACCTCATTCACTGCAGTGTCCTCTTGAGCATCCCTGTAGGGTTGGGGCACAGGAGCAGCCCCCCTTGGATTCAGGACACTCTGACCCCATGGCACAGACCCACCACTGACAACCTCCACCTTGTCTGTGTCCAAAGGGAAGGACTTCTGAGGACTCTGAGGGTGGCACAGGCGGGCACTGAGGGCACAAAGAGGATTTGATGGGGGACCCAGATGGGTGCTGAAGATACAGAGGGATTTGGTGAGACCCTGAGGGGGTGGGGGGCACCCAGCCCTGAGAGGATGGGGGGATTTAGTGAGACCTTGAGGGAGTGAGTGGACCCAACCAGGCACAGAAGGGGTAAGAGGATTGAGTGGGACCTGGAGGGGACAGAGGGATTTGGTGGGACACATCTGCCTGAGCACCTCTGCCCCTCCCCAAAACCTCCAGCCTGGCATCGGCACCCTGGGCACATCATCAGCCAGAGGGCTTGGCTATGCCAAAACAGAAGGCATACTCAGAGCTCTGCTCAGGAGCAGGCAGCACCATTCCTGCTTTTCCCAGGGAATTCAGCCATGCTGGAGGCAGCAGGGACTCAGCCCTGGCACAGTCTCCTCCTCCCTTGCCCGTCTGTCGGCAGGGATGTGCCTGCCTGCTCCAGATCCATCTTTTCCTGCTGATTCGGGACAACCTGTGTCCCGTGACCTACTTGTCTCCAAGCATCTCCTGCCTCCCCGCCGAGTGGGTTGGTCCTTAAGCTTCTCTAGATGCGGCGAACGTGGCAGGATGCACTCACATTTATTTTTAACCCTGCTTCTTTCTCTCTCTCTCAGCCCAGTTCTGGATGCATCCCCAGGGATGCTGCACTGGGAAGCCTCTGCTGATGGAGCAGTGAGTTGGGGGTGTGGGGGGGTGTGGGCACACACAAAAACCTCCACCACAAACCTAAAACCAAATCATAAAATCATTTCTACCTCTGCGCCTGCCACGGCTGGGAGAGCCCAGCCCCAGCCCACCCCACGACCCCCGTGGACCTTTTTGGGTACCCATGAAGGTACCCGGTTGGCATCAGCTGTGGTGGGAACAAGGTCGTGGTTGGGGAACCTGCAAACTCAGTTTGCTGAACAAAGAATTCAAAGAGGCAGAAAATCTTCCCAGGGCAGCTGGGAGGAAAATGATCAAAATGAGAGAAAATAGGTTCAAAATAAATATATATATCCAGAGGTGAATTATCCAGAGGTGGATTATGCTGAGGTGAATTATCCAGAGGTGAGTTAATTACCTCGAGGTTCTCTTTAACACAAGCTTTGGTTTAATGAGGGAGGTGGCCAAGGAAGGATAATGTTGTCACCTGTCACTGAGCAGAAGCCAAGCTGGTCCTGCTGGGACCATGCCAGCAGCAGTGCCCACATGGGTGCTGAGCCTGCCCAGCTCTCAGCCTGGCACCCTCAGAAGACACAAATAAACCCCTTTATTTGTGTGTCCTGAAGCCTCCTGCTCAATTTTATCTGCATTTCACAAAACCGGGGAATTATTTAGCTTGCCAAAGACCTTGAAGGGCATCGAGTTCAGCCCCCTCCTGTGGCATGGAACAGGTGGCAGGAGACTCCCATCTGCTGTCCCCACGCAGGAGAAGTCCTGGCACTGTGGGCAGGTGGCATGGAGCATAGCAGGAGTTGTGCCAGGGGGATAGGGTGCAGGGCATGGAGAGTACAGGGTATGAGGGAGTGCAGAGTATAGGACGTGAAGGGTCCAGGATGCAGGGCACAAGAGGACCCTGGGTGCAGGGCACAGAAGGTGCAGGGCACACAGAGGGATCCCTGTTGGGGGTCCCGGCTGCAGACAGGGGGGTGCACACAGAGCTCCCTTTTGGAGGTGCACACAGAGGTGCCCCCGAGGCTGGAGGGTGCCCAGGGCTGGGGGTGCCCCGAGGAATTCCTTTTACAGGTGGGGAGTGCCCGGAGAGGTCTCTGTTTGGGGTCTCTGTTTCAGGAGGGGTCTCTGTGGCAGACGAGAGGGTGCTCAGCCGGTGCCGGCATGCAACCGGGCGTGAGTGCATGTGTGTGGCCCCCCCGGTGTGTACGTGTGTGTGCGTGCACCGGCGGGGCCGGCAGCTCGGGGCACCCATCGCCCGCCCCGCCCGCCGCCGCGGCTGCACCGGTACCGGTACCGGCCCGGGGAATGGGGGACGCGGCGAGGGTAGGAAGCTCAGGGGAGGAGGGAGACGAAGGTGTAGCGGGGGGGGGGGCAGATCGTTGCGGGCAGCCCGAGGCGGGAGCGGACAAACAGGAGTGGGACCTCGTCCCGGTGCGGGAAGCGGGGAGGTTGGGTGCGCTCCGGGGCAGCGCAGGGGACAGCCCGGCGGGGTCACATGGACACGGGGCCTCAGGGGAGGGCCAGCTCGGTTCAGGGAGGCGTGCGGTAGGAGTGAGGTTTGGGGAGGGGGAGACCCGGGTGGGTACGGATCCGGTTCGAGGAGGCAGGTACCGGGTGGAGGGAACGGGAGCAGCCCGGTGCGGCGAGCCGGGTTCTGGGGGGCAGTCTGGCTCGGGGACCCAGCTTTGGGGAGGAACATCCCAGTTCGGGGAGTCGGGTTCGGGAGCATCCCGGTGAGGAGGGTCGGTGCTGGTGAGGGGGAGCATCCCGGTGAGGGGGGTCGGTACAGGCGAGGGGGAGCGTCCTAGTGCGGGGAGTCGGTACCGGGGGAGGGAGAGCATCCCGGTGAGGGGGCTCGATACCGGTGAGGGGTGAGCATCCCAGTGCGGGGAGTCGGTACCGGGGAAGGGGGAGCATCCCTGGGAGGGGGGTCGGTAGTGGGGAGGGAGAGCATCCNCGCCCGGGCCGCCCGCCGTACCGGGGGTACCTACGGCTCGGTGCGGCTGCGGCTGCGGCGGGTGTCGGCCGAGGGGACGCGGGCGCTGCTGGAGAGCCAGCTCAGCCCCCCGGCACAGCCCCCCGAGGGGCCGGGCTCCTAGCCCCCCTCCCCGTGCCCCGGGGACCACCACACCACTGGCAGAAGCGGGGCTCGCCACACCCCGACACCGGTGCCACCCAGGGAGGCTCCCTCTGTGCCCACCTGCCAGCCTTTGGACGCCTTCGTCACCTGCCCGGACCCTTCTGGGACGGACGGGACGTCCAGAAGCACCGGAGTGAGATGGCGCTGGGGTGTTCCCCACCCACCGGCACAACGTGGCCTTGGGACACCTCATTCACCCATCAGAACCTTCCTGGGCAGGGTCCTGCCCACCAGTGCCAGGGAAGCACAGCCTTGGGACACTTCATCCATCCTTTGAAACCTTCCTGGGCAGGGTCCTGCCCATCAGTGCCAGGGCAGCATGCTCTTGGGACACTCACTTGCCTCTCTGGCACCTTCCCATATGGAGTCCCATCCCACCAGCATCAGGACAAAGTGGCCTTGGGACACCCTGTTGACCCCTGGCACCTTCCTGGGCATGGTCCTGCCCACCAGCAGCAGGGCAGCAGCACCTTTGAGATACCTGTGGGATTTTGGTGCCATGGCTGCTCACAGCCTGCACACGATGCCATGCTCCCTGCCACTGCCAGCTGCTCCCCAGCAGCAGGGCCTGAAGCCAGCTGCCCCTCTGGGGGCTGGAGCTTCCCATTCTGCCACCAGTGACCTTCCTTAGCAATAGTTTCTCATCAGACTCTGGGCAGCAGCCTGGGCCTGCAGTGGGGTCCAGCCTCCTGCCACCCTCATTTCCCCATCTGGAGTGTGGGATGAAAGCCAGGACATGTCTGCACCGTGATGAGGATCCCA
>WBNM01026446.1:115049-134281 GCA_013399055.1 Ramphastos sulfuratus
TGGGGAGGGAGAGCATCCCGGTCCGGTTCCATCACTCACCTCTGGCTGCGCAGGCCGGCGGCTGCTCCATGGCTTCCCCGCGGGCGGCGGAGCTGCGGAGCCCGGGCGAGGCGGCGGCGGAGGCGGGTCCGGTCGGTGCCATCCCCGGAGGTCCCGGTGCGGGTCCGGGGCTGGCGCTGGCGCTGGGCTGCTCGCTGAGCGGGGCGGCACTGGTCGTGCTGGCGGGGGCCGTTCCCCGGGCGGCCCGGCCCGACCCGACGGTACCGGCGCGGCAGATGGAGCGGCTGGAGGAACGGGCGGCTCGGCTCCGCGCCCGCCTCGACCGCTGCACGGTAGCGGGGCTGACGTTGCTGGCCCTCGGCGGGCTGCTGCTCGCCGCCCTNACCAGTGCCAGGGAAGCACAGCCTTGGGACACTTCATCCATCCTTTGAAACCTTCCTGGGCAGGGTCCTGCCCATCAGTGCCAGGGCAGCATGCTCTTGGGACACTCACTTGCCTCTCTGGCACCTTCCCATATGGAGTCCCATCCCACCAGCATCAGGACAAAGTGGCCTTGGGACACCCTGTTGACCCCTGGCACCTTCCTGGGCATGGTCCTGCCCACCAGCAGCAGGGCAGCAGCACCTTTGAGATACCTGTGGGATTTTGGTGCCATGGCTGCTCACAGCCTGCACACGATGCCATGCTCCCTGCCACTGCCAGCTGCTCCCCAGCAGCAGGGCCTGAAGCCAGCTGCCCCTCTGGGGGCTGGAGCTTCCCATTCTGCCACCAGTGACCTTCCTTAGCAATAGTTTCTCATCAGACTCTGGGCAGCAGCCTGGGCCTGCAGTGGGGTCCAGCCTCCTGCCACCCTCATTTCCCCATCTGGAGTGTGGGATGAAAGCCAGGACATGTCTGCACCGTGATGAGGATCCCACAGTGTGCCAAGGATGCCCACACCATGCCAAGGATCCTCTATAGCACTGAGGATCTCACATCATGCCAAGGATCCCACGCAGTGCCAAGGATGCCCACCCCATGCCGAGGATGCCCACGCCATGCCAAGGGTCCCAGACTATGCTGAGGATCCTGCATAGCATTGAGGGTCCCACACAGTGCCAAGGATGTCCATGCCATGCCAAGGATCCCACACCATGCTGAGGATCCTTCAAGGCATTGAGGATCCCACACCATGCTGAGGACTCCCACACCATGCCAAGGATCCCACACCATGCCAAAGATCCCACACCATGCCAAGGATGCCACACCATGCCTAGGATCCTGCATAGCATTGAGGATCCCACACTATGCTGAGGAGGCCCACACCATGCCAAGGATGCCCACACCATGCCAAGGATCCTGCATAGCACTGAGGATCCTGCACCATGCCAAGGATCCTGCACTGTGCCGAGGATCCTGCAGCATGCTGAGGGCACCACACTGCGCTGAAGGTCCCAAACCATGCCAAGGATCCCAAACCACCCTGAAGATCCCACACTGTGCCAAGCATCCCTCCCCCACGAGAGGCCCCAGAATGCCCTCTTAAAACTCATGGTGCTCTCTCCAGAGGAGAAAGGACAATGCCAGGGCTCTCCTGCTGCTGTGCCCACCAGGCACCCATGCCCAGCCTTTGTGCTGATCACAGGGGCCATTGTCTGTGGTGTGGAGGTAAAAACCATGCCTGGGGAATTAAACATGAAGCATCATTAAAGCACAAAGTGGTGTGGAAAGAGAAATTGGTGTGAGCAGGATGTGAGGGCAGGGGAATCGTTAGGAAAATGCAGAGCCACACAGGTGGGGGTTGGCAGGAGCTGGCATCAGTTTCTAACCCAGCCCAGAAATGATTCACTTCAAAGGGTTCTAGGTGGAGAGAAATCTCTCCAGACAACCCCACGGGAGAGGGGAAGTGGTTCACAGAGGTGGTGCCACTGCCCGGCTCAGGTTTTTCTCCCAGGGCTTCCCTCCTGGGGTGCTGGGGGTGGTATCCTCTGCCCGCTGGTTGCATTTCTGCAGGGCCACGCAGCCTGTCCCTTGTCGCTGCCAGCAACGTGCTCTGGTGGCCAGGAGGGGCAATGCCAGCATGGGGTGGGCTAGGGAGGCTGTGGTTAGGCTGTGGTCGAGAGAGGTTCTCCTGCCCCTCTGCTCTGCNCACCCAGCCACACTCTGTATTTACTGCACAAGGGAAGCAACCTTGAATGGTCTTCTGCCCACAACCCTGGCACCATGGCACCTCCTCCTGGGTTAAGCCATGCCTGGGGTGAAGTGAGGGTTGTATTCTGCTGTTTCCCTCCAAAGGGGCACCACTTTTGCCAGCATCCCTGGGGCAAACAAGGAGAATCTGTGGGGTCAAACAGAGGGGCTAAGAAGGGCAGGGGGAGCAAACACCATCGTGGAGGGGCTGATCTTGGGAGTGGGAGGAAGGGGAGGAAGGCTCTCAAGCAGGGTCTGCCAGGGAAGCTGTGGGTGTTTTCAAGGGGCAGAAGCCCCTCCTGCAGCTCTCAGTGCTGTCCCTGTGAGCCTGGATTAGAAACTGAAGCCATTAGAGAGGAGGAATCCTCCTCATCAGTCTTTGTCACTCTAAACGAGATGGAAAAGGACTTTCCAGGCTGCAAGGCTGAGCCTGGTTGGAGCTTTCCATCTGCTGAGCACCTGAGAAATGCTCCTGTGGATTGGAGCATGAGGCTGCTGAAGACACTCAACGGGAAGAGGCTGGCACTGCTCTGTCAGCACCTTGCTGGCTCACGAGGACCTGCAGGAGAGATCCTCTCGGCTGAGAGATGTGCATCTGAGGTGAGCAAAATGCACTGAGGAAGGAATCCTGCAATGGTTTAGGTTGGAAAGGACCTTTAGAGGTCATCCAGCCCAACCCCCCTGCACCCAGCAAGGGACATCTGTGACCAGAGCAGATTGCTCAGAGCCACAACCAACCTGAGCTGCAGTGGTGCCAGAGCTGGAGCAGCTCCCACCTCTCTGGGCAATCCATTCCAGGAAGGCCATTAGAGAAGCTCCCCCGTCAGTGCTCCAGGACTGGGTGTCTTTAGAGGTGTCTCCAGGGTGGGAGCAAAGAGAGAAGGGCCCAGAGCACCTTTCCCAGTCCCATCTAACAGGAGCTGCTTTGTTTTCCTCTCTGTTTTCCTTCACTGGTTCCTCCCTCACACCCTAGATAGAACCCCAGGGCTGGAGCATCATCTGTGGGGTAATTAACAGCACCAGGGGCAGGTGCTGCTGGGCTGGGTGGGCTGGCAGATGGCCTGAAGGACTCTCCAGGGATTCCAAGCCATTCCCAGTAATCCAGAGTCTTTCTTCCAACGCGAGGTGGAAGCAGCTCGCCAGAGGAGGGAGAGTTGTGCCTGTGCCAAGAGCAGACACACGACAGCCCTGCCCCTGCCTCCCCCCAAATCCACCCCACAGAGTGCTGCTGCTCTGCTGCCTTGCATGTTAATGACTTCTGTCAGAGAACCACAGCATGGTTTGGGCTGGGAGAGACCTTTAAGATCACAGAGCCTAACCGTGAACCCAGCCCTGCCAGGGCATCACCAAGCCATGGCCCTCAGCACCACAGCTCCACAGCCTTCAAACCCTACCAGGGATGGGGACTGCACCACTGCCCTGGGCAGCCTGGGCCATGCCTGGACAACCCTCAAGGGGAAGAAATTGTTCCTCATGGCCAAACTAAACCTGCCCTGGGGCAGCCTGAAGTCATTTTCACTCATCCTGTCTCTCGTTCCTAGGGAGCTCAAACCCCCACCTGGCTCCAGCCTGCTTTCAGGGAGCTGTAGAGAGCAGTGAGGTCTCCCTCAGCCTCCTCTTCTCCAAGCTGAACAAGCCCAGGTCCCTCAGCAGGTTAACTGTCACTTTGGGCACTAACAGCTGGCATGGGGACAGGGACACACAGCTGGAGACTCAGCTCTTGAACGGTACAAGCCCTCAGCCATGCTCAGGGAATGGGGACTGTGCCCTGTGCATGGAGCAAAAAATGTGCTTGGGGTCACTGGTCCCCAGGAGCAAGCTTTGCTATGCTCCAGGCACACCCATGGTGGCCTTTGGCTGTGACTTGGGATGGTCTCAATACCTCAAGGGTGGGGGGCAAGAGGATGTGGGCAGAGTCTTGTCAGGGGTGCTCAGTGACAGGACAAGGGGCAATGGGCACAAACTGGAAGCCAGGAGAAGAAACTTGTTTGGTGTGAGGGTGCAGAGCCCTGGAGCAGGCTGCCCAGAGAGGCTGTGGAGTCTCCTTCTCTGCAGAGCTTCCACACACACACCCCGGGGCACTGTGCTCCTGGGCAAGCTGCTGTGGGTGCCCTGCTGGAGCAAGGAGGTTGGACTGGAGGATCTTCAGAGGTCCCTTCCAACCCCTCCTGTTTCCAGTCCTCCTCATCCTCCGCCCTGAAGAGAAGGATCCTCACCTCCTTTACCCAGCCCCTCCGGCGGGCAGAGGGCACAGCCCCCAGGCTCGGGCACGGACCTGCAGCGGGCAGGGCTCAGTGCTGGGCACTTTGCCCTGGTTCAAAGCCATCTCCTGCTGCAGCTGCTCCCCCAGCTGCACAGCACCAGGGACCCGCTGCAGACAAAAGGTTGTTTATCAGGACCCGCCGCAGCCTCTCCCGGCGCGGACTCGCTTTAATTAGCCCCATCAAAGCCTGCTGCTCCCTCCTGAAAGGCTCAGGAGATGATTAATTCAGGCGCAGAAAACAGCCACCTCCTGCAGAGAGCCTCCTCTCCAGAAGCTGTTCCGTCTCCCCAAGCACCCCACGAGTGTCTCTCAACTCCACACGGCGAGAACTGAGGCTCCTTTCTGCTGTGGATGGGCTCAGGCTGCCCAAGGTGGGCGGGGGAGGGACAAGCAGGGGCTGGGATGTCACCAAGCCTTGGTTCTCCTTCCCCATCCCACTCCCTGCTACACGCTGTCTGCTCCAGTCATGGGCATCTCCCCACTGCCCATCCATGGCTCTGCAGAGGGAATCATCCACCAAAATCCCCAGGGATGGAGGAGCCAAGAGCCCCAGGAGCCAGGCCTCAGCTCAAACCCAGCTCCTGCAAAGGAGCTGCAGGAGATGCTGCCCCCCAAATTTCCACACCTGGTCCTTCCTGCTCCCATCTGCCCTGGGCTACACCCACCCTAGCTCAGCTTTATTGGCTGAGTGTGTAGGGAAAGGAGTTTCAAAAGGAAAAAGCCTTTGGGGGAAAGAGATTGATTGGGGGGGGGGGGGGGAGGGAGGGTGGATCCTGCTCCCTTTTGAGCTGTGCCAGCTGCGTGTGGCACTGCGGCAGCATCTCCTACCCCGGAGAGGCAATTACAGCCCGGAGCAGAGCCAGGGCCAAGCAGGGGCTGTGCTCCACTTGATTCCCTTCATCCAGCCCCACCCTCTTGGAAAAGTGCTGCCGCTCAGGGGAAGGCACAAAACAAGTCCCCAGCCTGAATCCTCTGCCTCCAGGAGGGCAGGGAAGCAGAAGGAGTACCCCCAGCAAGCACCAACACCACACTGCTGTCAGGATTTTATTTCACTCTCCTGAAAATCCTTCAAAAAAAAAAAAAAAAATTAAAACATCAAACCATAAGAAAAACAAAAAATGAGGAAGCTCTGGCAGGACAGAGGAGCTGCAGGCCCAGAATTAACTGTCCTGGGAAGGGGGTTCCAGAAAGAGCCTCTCTGATCTCACCCACTCCCCACCTAGAGGTGTCTCACAGGGTTCAGCCAGGCAGAGCCACCTCAGCCTCCTGCAACAGGACTGCTGGGAGGAAAATGTGTTCCAAGAACAAAGCAAATCCCCCAAGGAGAGCCCCAGCTCAGTGCCAGGCTCAGCTGTGCTATGCCAGGAGAGTAAATGCTGGGCCTGGCAGGTCGGGCAGGTACCCAGCACCCTCCCTCCTATCCCAACCCTCACCCACTGCCTGCTTCCAGGGCTTTGTGTGCCCCCCAGGAATGGAAAACACAGCTGCAGGGGGGGCAGAGGGGGCAAGGTGGGGCAGGAATTCAAACTCTGTCTCTTCTCAAAGCTTTGCTGGTGGTGCCAATGGGCACAGCCATGAGGAAAGCTGATCTCAGATGATGCCAAGGGTCTGCCCACAGACACCCTGTGGGATGGACCTTCCAGTCCTTCATGCTGATCAACCCCGTGCTGGGGTAAAGAGCAGGAGAAGCCATCCCTGCACGGGGACCCTGCTCTGCCTGTGGCCTCTGGTGCTCACTGCAGCTCCCCAGCAGAGGAACAGCAAGAGGCCAGCTCCATCCTCAGCTTCAACCATGGAAACCCCCAGGGCTGGGGGGTTACAAGCCCCAAGAGCCAGATCTTGACTCAAAACCAGCTCCTGTGAACATGGTGGAGGGGACATGCAGGAGCCCTGGGGAGAAGGAGGGGATGCTGCAGCAGGATTTCTGCTGCAGCTGCCCCCAGGGCAGGATTTCTGCTGCAGCTGCCCCCAGGGCAGGCCTTCTGCAGCTTTACCACCACAACCAACCAAGCCAGCAGCCAAAGCAGTGCCACCCCAAAGAAGCAGAGGAGGAAAACCCACAGCACCCAGGCCAAGCAGCACCTCACACAAGGGCAGGAGCACTTCACCTGAGTGCCAACAGCTGGGCACCCTCAGAGAAGCATGGAAAGAAAGGGACCTCCTGTCTCCTCCTCCACACAGGGAAGCCTTTATAGCTGGTCTGACACAGGGAGCTGGCCCCAAGTGGGGAGAAAAGAAAACGCTGCTGAGAAGATCCAAGCCCACTGAGCTGGGACTGAAGAGGGAGAAGAGCTTCTGCTTCCCAGGAGCCATCAGCCCCGTGGTGGCTCCTCACATGAACATGTCATCGTAGCCCGGAGGTGGGAGGTGGTCAGGGTCTGGCCTGCAAGGAAATTCAGACTGGAGTCAAACCGGAGGGGAGAGCTCAGTCCTGCAGCAGCAGGGGTGAGACAGGAGCTGCAGAAGCAGCCTGGAGAGCAGGTGGGCTGCACAGCCAAGGACCTACCCAGATCTACCAGCTCCCAAGGGGCCAAAGGGGTCAAATCTGGCACCTGGTGGAACAGCTCCCCGGGGCAGGCGGCCTGGGATGCCTGAGGAGGGGTCAATGCCAGGCCGTGGGAAGCCAGCGTGGAGAGGATCCACAATCATTCCCCCACTCCTGCCTCTGGGAAGAGGAAAAGGGAGAGAAGGAGGTGAGATTGGCACTGGTGAGAGAGAAGCAAACACATCCCTGTGTGCTGAGCCCACGCCTAGGGCACCACGGTGCCAGCACAGCCTCAAGCCCAGCAGAAGACAGGCAGAGGGAAGGAGAATTCCTCTCCTGCCTGCTCTCCTCAGAGCCCACACCCACACCGACAGCCAGACAGCAGCTTCCTCCTCCCCCTGGGGCCCGCAAGGAGCTGTTTGGGGCATCAGGAAGGGCTGATCCTAGCTGGCTCTGACCATTCCCTGTGGGAAGTGTTGGACCTGCTGGCTCATGGTCCTGTCCCTGATCCTGTTCTGCCTGCCCTGTGCAGTGGGGCAAGAATTGCTGGACCTGAGCTGCTGCCACCTTCCCCAGGCTGCTGCCAGGCAATCATCTGCTGCCCACAGCAGCTCCTGCCCCATGCTGTGAGGGCCATTACTCATGGCTGGCTTTGTGCAAACTCAGCTGGAGCCTCTGGACACCGCTGCCATCACACAGAGTCATTAACAAGGGCGTTAATGAGTTCCATTAGGCCAGGCTGGCTGCCCAGAGTGCCCCAGGGACTGCCAGGCCCCACAAGCATATGCCTGGGAGTCTGGGTCTGCAGCCCCGGCGCTGGCAGGTGCCAGCACACAAATCTGCTCCCAGTCACAACCTTCTTTTGGTCCCAGAGAAACTTCTGGAGGCAGCAAGAGAAACAGGTTCTGTCCTCTCCTCACGTTGTCTGGTTCCCTGCCAGCCTCCAGCCCTCTCCTTCCAGCTGGGTAGGATGTTTTCAGTTGGGCCTTTTCTAGCCAAACCTGCTGAGAACCAAGCCTTGCAAGAGGGGAAAAAATGTGATCCCCGCAGGAGAGTGGTTCTCAACAGGACTCCCCTGGGCCACAGGATGCTTTGCAGTGACTCCAAGAGCTGTTTTTTTGTCTGCCTGTGTGCTTTTAACTGGGCTGGAGGATGCCAGGTTCTCCTTGCCCAACTGAAACAAAGCCACAGAGCTGCATCTGTGAAGATGAGGCCCTCAGACAGCTCCGTGTCTGCCTCAGCCAGCCAGGAGGCTCACAACCACCACTTGAGGGGCTGTGGACTGGGCTTTAAGCCTCCCCTTCTGCAGACTGCCTGGGCTGGAGGCACAGCAGCTGGTAACAGTTTAAATTAGAGGCTTAGAGTCGCTTAATGACACATTCAGCTTTGATTTACCAGAGGCATTACTGCACCTTAAATGAATGCAAGCTGATTAGCAAACAGGCAGAGATTGCAGCCCATCAGCTGCACAAGAGAGAGGCTCTTAGCACCACAGCAGAACCGTGGGGAGGTTCTGCCACAGTCAGTTGGGCCTCTGCAATCTCCTCTGAGCAAGCATCCCACCCTTGGCTGCATTTATCCTTGAATCATGGAATGGTTTGGGTGGGAAGGGACCTGTCAAGCTCATCCAGTCCAGCTCCCCTGCACTCCCCAGGGACATCCCCAACCACAGCAGGTTGCTCACAGCCACAACCAACCTGACCTGCAGTGGTGCCAGGGATGGGGCAGCTCCCACTTCTCTGGGCAGCCTGGGCCAGGCTCTCCTCATCCTCAGTGCCAAACATTTCTCCCTTCTCTCCAGTCTGACTCTCCCTCTTTTAGCTCAAACCATTCCCCCACATCCTGTCACAACAGGCCCTGCTCAAAAGTCTCTCCCAGCTTTCTGATGGGTCCCTTTGAGCACTCTGCAGGGCCACCAGAAGGTCTCCTTGGAGCCTTCTCTTCTCCAGGCTGACCCAGCCCAACTCTCTCAGCCTGGCCTCACAGCAGAGATGCTTCACTGAGTCCCTGAGCCAGGCAGGCTCCAGCTGTCCCAGAGCTGTCCCCAGACACTCCCCGCCTCCTGGGGACAAGAGCATTGGGGTGCTCCCTGGGCACACAAAGCTCAACCTCTCCCAGCCATACTCACCCAAATGGGTCCAGGTCTTCCCCACCAACAGCAAAGGGGCTCGAGGGTGAAGGCCTGAAACAGAGAAGAGAGTGAGATGTTAGTGCAGACATGGAGTGAGCAGCAGCAGGAGCAGGCAGGACAGCTCCAGCATGTCCCAGTCAGACACACACCAGTCCTGCTTCTAGGCATGTGAGGACAGTGTGGTGCTGAGCCTGCAGCCAGCTGTTGCACCTCCTCACCACTACCATGTGCTAATAAGATGTTTTCAGAGCTGTGCCCAGCTCCAGCCTGTCTGCCCAGGTCTTCCCCAGGAGCAGCAGACAGCACTGAGGAGCTTGTCTGCTGCCTATGAGGGATGGCTGGGCACAAAGGGGGCATGCAGGGGTGGTGAAGTGGGTGCCATGTGTCCCCTCTCCCCAGTTTTGCCAGCAGAGGGTTTCATGGAATCACAGCATGGTGTGGGTTGGGAGAGACATTCAAGATCATGGAGTCCAACCATGAACCCAGCACTGCCAGGGCACCACCAAACCATGGCCCTCAGCACCACAGCTTTCAAACCCTTCCAGGGATGGGGACTGCACCACTGCCCTGGGCAGCCTGGGCCAGGCCTGGCCAACCCTCAAGGGGAAGAAATTGTTCCTCGTGGACAACCTAAATTTCCCCTGGGGCAACCTGAGGCTGTTTCCTCTTCCCATGTTGCTTGTGCAGACCAGAGGTAGTGTCTGGAGAGCTGTCAGGTCCATGTGCCACACAAGAGAGGACCAGCAGCAGCCAGCAGCTCGTTACTCACCAGGTGGGTGCCCTCGGGCCCGCTGGCTGCCGCGGAGGCAGTCGGAGGGGGTCGGAATCCTGGAGCAAGTCAGGATCCTTCTTCTCAGCCTCTGGCTCCTTTTTGGCCTTCTCTGAGGGGGCCCCAAGAGGAGTAATGATGCCTGAAGTGATTCTTGTCCTCAGCTCCTCCATGTTCTTGTACACCCTGCAGTGAGCAGAGGCAGGGCATGGGCTGGGGAGGCCACAGCACCAGGGTGGGAAGCGCTGGACAGGCTGAGGGCATGAGGAGGAGACAGAGCAGGCCAAAGCAACCCTGGCACAAACCATGTCCCCAGCTGGCAGCACAGAGGGGACAGGAAAGGGTGACAGCACACAGTGGCACCAAAGCCCTCACCTCACGGGGTGCCACCCAGCTCAGGGAGCTCCCCTGTGCTGTGCCCACAACCCAACCTGTTTGCAGTGGAGGAAACCACAGCAGGTGGCACTGCCCTTCAGCAAGGCCACCAGCTGTCTGGGACCTGGCTGAAGCTGTGGCACCCCTGGGCAGTGCCCACCCAGCACAGGCAGGCAGTCCTCTGGAAATAAACCTGCTGGGCCCTTCCTGGGTGAGGAGGTTCTTCCTCAGGCTCCAACCCAGAATCCCACAACCCCTAAATCTCCCTTGCCTGCCAGCAGTGCAGAGGGAGGTGGGGAGTGAGCTGTGGCTGCATTTCAGGGCTGGCCTGTTCCCTCTCTTTGTACTGCCAGGAAAGTTCTCCAGGGTCCTCCTAACCTGGCCTCTGCCCCCCCTTCCCATGCTGGTGGGACACTCTCCTGCAGAGAACAGCAGGGTACTGAGATTACTTGTGGAAATCATCCAGGTGCTCTGGGTTGATGTAGTCAGCCACTGCCAAGGTCACATCTGCCACCTTCTGAGAACTGCAGTCCTGGCAAAAGACAAGGGAAGCACAAGTGAGCAGCCCAGCAGAGCTAGGAACGAGGGAAGGAGCAGCTGAGGGGGGCTGGAATACAAGGAATGGCCTCAGCTGCCTCCTGCCACGTCCCCCAGGAGCAAACTCCAATGTAAAGCAAGACTCTTCCTGCCCCCTTCCTGGTTTGGGCTGCAAAGGGTGAAAGACTGAGCTAAAACATCTCAGGCAGGTGCTTGGATTGGGCAGGGGATCTGCAGGAAAGTCTTGGGCTGGGAAAGGGCTGGAAATGAGGCAACTCCAACTCCTGGGCCAGAGTGTGCAGAGCAAACACCACTGCCCTGTGTCTGACCAGCTCCACGCTGGGTTGCTTCTCCTGCCACACAGGCAGCTGCTAACACCCCCTGGGCCTGCCCCATCCCAAGGAGCTGCTGCAAGGCACATCAAGGACCAGCAAGCATTTAAGAAACAGGCTCTGCTGTTCTCTGCAGCTGCTGCTACTGAAGGACCCCCCAAACCTGCCGGGACCAGCCTGGCTGCTCACCATGACATTGAGGATCATGCTGTCTTCCACCGTGATGGCCTTCAGCAGCAGCTCGCGGGCATCATCCATGGACTTGTAGCGCAGAGTGTACACCTCCTTGTTGGCTTCCCAGCCAGCAGGCAGCAGCTCTGACTTCCTTTCATCAGGACCTGGCTGCAACAGGACAGACCTGCTGCTGAGATCCTGCACGCTGCAGGCCTAGGGGAAGCTTGTTTTGGCTGCACAGATTGACCCAGGACAGAACCTGCATCTATGGGAGGGGACCGAAGTCTCCAGCAAGGGATTTCTCAGTGCCTTCCAAGTTTCCCCTGCAGGAGCAGGGCTCTGTTTCCTACAGCTGGCCCTGCCTGCTTGGCAGCCTCTCGCAGGGTCCCTGTGCTGGAATAGAAAAAGTGCAACCAGCATTTGCTGAGCAGGAGAAGGGAGCAAAAGCCCAGAGAGCAGGATGGTGCTCTTCCCTATCTGGCACCTCTCGGGTCCCCAGCATGGCACAGAGCTGTGAGGAAGATGAGGAGAGAGTGAGGGAGTTGGGGCTGTGCAGGTTGGAGAGGAGAAGGCTCCCAGGTGACCTTCTTGTGGCCTTCAGGATCGTAAGGGGGATACAAGAAAGCTGGGGAGGGACTTTTTAGGCTGTCAGGCAGGGATAGGACTATGGGGAATGGAACAAAGCTGGAAATGGGGAGAGTCAGACTGGAGGTTAGGAAGAAGTTGTTGAGCATGAGGGTGGTGAGAGCCTGGCAGGGGTTGCCCAGGGAAGTGGTGGAAGCCTCATCCCTGGAGCTGTTTAAGGCCAGGCTGGATGAGGCTGTGGCCAGCCTGATCTAGTGTGAGGTGTCCCTGGGCATGGCAGGGGGGTTGGAACTGGCTGATCCTTGTGGTCCCTTCCAACCTTGACTGATTCTATGACTCTAAGATGTAGTCCTGTTTGTCCCACACTGTCCCCTCCTCTGCCACCGGGGGTTTCTCTGCGAAGGCAGTGACCTGCACTAAACACTGCCCACCCCAGCACCCTTCCAACATCCCTCAGCACCACAGCAGACTCCCAGCCCTTTAGACCCCTGCCTTAATACAGGGTCCAGCATCAGCCTGACCTCTTCCCTGCTACTGCACCAGGCCCCTCCAGCCCCGGGACCCCCACGGCACCTGATTCCCTCCCCAGCACTGCACTGAGCACCCCTCACTCTGGTGTGGCTTTCCCCCTTCCTGGTATCCCAACGGCACTGAGAGCTCCCAACCCAGACACCACAGCGACCCCCGCTTGGCACCGAGACCCCCGCCCGGCACCGGGACCCCCGCCTGGCACCGGGACCCCCGCCCGGCACCGGGACCCCTGCCCGGCACCGGGACCCCCAGAGCCCTGGGCGCCACGAGTGCCCTTTACAGCAAGCCCGCAGCAGCGCTGAGGCTCCTCAGGGCCCGCAGTGCCCTGGGCGCCCCCGGTCTCCCCGGCGCCACACGCCCTCACCCAGCCCAGCTCTGCCGAAGCGGCGGCGTGAGGCGGCGCTACGCAAGGCCGGGGATCGGCCGCGGCCTGCAAGGCCTCCGCGGCGCAGCAGCCCGGGGAGGGTCCCCGCGGGCCGTACCTGGTCGCCGGCGCCGAGGCAGCGGTAGCCGTGTCGGATCAGCTCCCAGTGCAGGGCGCAGAGCAGAGCGTCCTGCGGGCGGGACACGGCCCGCAGCGCCCAGGCGTAGAGCGGCTCCAGCCCCGCCATGGCCGCGCCCGCACCGAGCAAGCGCCGCCGGCTCCGGAGCGTGGGGAGCGGCCCCGGCCAGGGCCCCGCAAGCGGCGGAGCGGAGCTCGGCACCGGCCGGGGCGGAGCTCACTAGAGGGCTCCCGTCCGCTGCGCAAGGCCTGCGGAGGCTTTCCCTGTTGTGTCCGCGTCTCTGTCCCTGCCTCTATCCCTGCCCCATCCCTGCCTCTATCCCTGCCCCATCCCTGCCTCTATCCCTGCCCCATCCCTGCCCCTAGCTCTTCCTCGGCACTGAGAAAGGCCTCACAGCCTACGGCAGGGCTATGGAACCANTCCAGCCTCCTTCCAGGGAGCTGTAGAGCCCCAGAAGGTCTCCCCTCAGACTCCTCTTCTGCAGACTGCACACCCCCAGCTCCCTCAGCTTCTCCTCAGGGTTCTTGCAGCCAGGTGTGGGTTTAGTGTTACAATGAGGTTTAGTCCAGGCCACTATTTCTGAGCCAAAAAGCTGACTGCACTCTTTGGTAGCACTTCTTACATATTCACCTTCAGCTGCTCCTCCCCAGCCCTGTTCTCCAGACCCTGTCCCAGCTTCGTTGTCCTTCTCTGGACCTGCTACAGTCCCTCAGTGTCCTGGCAGTGAGGGGGTCTGTGTGTGCTGCCAGCACAGGCCCTTTCCCTGGCAGCATGGAAGGGATTCCAGCACTGAACAGCCTCTGATGGCTTTATTTTGTTCCTCCCACAGCTCCTCTCTCTGGGCCAGGCTGCTCACCAGACAAGGCTGAGGGACCTGGATCTGCTCAGGTGAGAAGGCTGAGAGACCTGGATCTGTTCAGATGAGAAGGCTGATGGACCTGGATCTGTTCAGGTGAGAAGGCTGATGGACCTGGATCTGTTCAGGTGAGAAGGCTGAGAGACCTGGATCAGCTCAGGTGAGAAGGCTGAGAGACCTGGATCTGTTCAGGTGAGAAGGCTGAGAGACCTGGATCTGCTCAGGTGAGAAGGCTGAGAGACCTGGATCTGCTCAGGTGAGAAGGCTGAGAGGTGGCACTGAGGGTGGGCAGGGAGTGGCCCGAGCTGCCCCAACCCTGGCACCACTGCAGGTCAGGTTGGTTGTGGCTGTGAGCAACCTGCTGTGATTGCAGGGTTGGACTGGACGAGCTCGAAAGGTCCCTTCCCACCCACACCAGTCTGTGGTTCTATGGATCTATGATCCTTAAGGCCCCTTCAAGCTGGCATTGGATGATTCTGTGCTTCTCTGACCATCAGCTGCTTTCCCAATCCCAGCTCCCGCTCCTTGGGGACACTCATCTTGAGTTCATTATGCGTCAATTAATTAACTCACACTGCTCTCTCTTTCCATTTCCCCCCCTCAAGAAGTTCACCGAGGCTGAACCATCAACTGCAGCCCAACAGACCTGCCCTGCCCAGCAGCCTGCAGTTGGCACCAATCCTCAGCACTGCTCCCACCACCAGCCTGGCTCCGGAGCTGAGCGAGAGCTGTGCCAGGCTCAGCCGAGAAAGCCACCGCTGATTTTCCACAGGATTGGGATTTCATCATGGGAGCTTCAGCAAGGGAGGCATGGCATGGGGATGGGATGGGAAGAGCAGGAAATGCCTCAGCCGGAGCTTTTCCAGCCCCGTGGCTGGGAGCAGCAGGCAGCGTTTCTGGTGGGCAGCGGCGGCGCCCGCAGGCCTCGGTAGCTCCACATTTCACTTTCCTGGCACAGCCTGTCCGTGGGTGGCGCCGACAGCTTTGTTTGGATGCCTCCTCCTTGAGGCAGAGTATGAAATCCTGGGGTTTCCCTCCAGAAATCTGATCCTTAACCTTGTGTCCCAGTCATAGTGAGGGGCCTGGGACCTGGTGCAGGCTTTGAAGCTTGGTGGGTGTTTGGCATAGGTGCCAACCAGGGTCAGCAGTGCCTCTGTGTGGGGCAAGGCAGCAGGAATTGCACATGAGCCCTTCAGAGTCCTTACTGAGCTTTCATCTTTCCATCCAACTTGCTGCCCTCCCTGTTTACCCACTACCTGCCACCCACCCTCACCCATCATCACATGAGGGTGGTGAGAGCCTGGCAGGGGTTGCCCAGGGAGATGGTGGAAGCTTGGAGGTGTTTAAGACCAGGCTGGATGAGGCTGTGGCCAGCCTGGTCTAGTGTGAGGTGTCTCTGCCCATGGCAGGGGGTTTAGAACTGGCTGATCCTTGTGGTCCCTTCCAACCCTGACTGATTCTATGATTCCAAGCTCCCATGCAGCCATCCCCTTGTCCCCCCATGGCCCCACCACCTTCACTTGCATTCCTCATCTCATGCTCCAGACCACACATGAGGAGCAACTTTCAGTGCCAAGTCCCCCCTGACCCAAGCAGCCCCTCTGTGGGCACAGCATGGGAGTGAAGCAAGATGCCTCCATTCCTCCCCTTGCCACAGGACCCTCCTGGGTACCTGAGCCCATGACCCCAAGGCTGGTTGCCATGACATCAAAGCTGCTTTTCCAGTGCCTCACTGCTCCAGCCCAGCTCCCCTTTGGCTCCTTCTGCTGCTTGCTCTCTGTGGCTCGTTGATGATGAAATCCACTGGCCACATGAAAGCAGCTCCCCTAACGGGAGTGGGGGGCCCACGAGCTGTGTGGGAGGTAGGAGATGGCACAGCCCTGACTGGAGTGCATTAAGGAGGTGATGAGGACTGCTCAACAGTGCTGCAAGGCAGCTGTGCCACGCTGGCTCCTGGGCATGTTGGTGCCATCTTCAGAGCTGCCTCATCCTCTTTGTGAGGCTACCAGGGCAAAGCTGGGAGTGTGAGCAATGTTGAGGGGCAAATGAAGCCCCCAGACACCTTGCATATGTTGGTGAGGATTGGTGCCCTGCTCTTGTGGCAATGCTCTTGCCCATGGAAGCACAGAGGAAGCTGCATGTGGCCTTCCCCACTCCTCTTATACCGAAGAATGGGATCCGTGGGGACATGGATCTTGTGGAGAGCTGCTCCCCACGGGAGTGGGGCTGAGGGTGGTGGATTTGCCCCTCCCTAGAAGGATGTTTTGGGGCTGGAGCAGGTTCAGAGAAGAGCAATGAAGCTGGTGAAGGTTTTGGAGAACAGGGCTGGGGAGGAGCAGCTGAGAGAGCTGGAGGTGTGCAGCCTGGAGTAAAGGAGGCTGAGGGGAGAGCTTCTGGCTCTCTACAGCTCCCTGAGAGGAGGCTGGGGCCAGGTGGGGGTTGGGCTCTTTCTGTTACCAAGTGATAGGACAAGAGGAAATGGTCTCAAGTTGCACCAGGGCAGGTTTAGGTTGGAGATTAGGAAAAGTTTCTTTGCTGCAAGAGTGGTCAGGGATTGGCACAGGCTGCCCAGGGCAGTGGTGGAGTGCCCATCCCTGGAGGTGTTAAAGAAATGTTTGGCCATGGCACCTGGGGTCATGGTTTGACAGCCTTGGTGCTGCTGGATTGCTGGTTGGACTGGATGACCTTAGAGGCCTTTTCCATCCTCAAAGAGTTCTCTGATCCTCTGCTGTCCTGAGGGAGGCTGTGGTGGTGTTGGGAGCAGGTAGTGGGCTGCATCAGCTGGGGTCTGCTCCGTCACACTAACCGCAGCCTCCCCTGACCTTCATAGTTTCCCTCTGCCTCAGCATTCCTGGTGGATGCACCCGCTGCAGTGTTGTAAGGAGCAGGAAAGGACACAGATTTCCCAACCCCCCTGCTGGCAGCCCGTGAGCCCTCTATGCTGGCAGCAGCAGCTGGCACAGCCAGGGCAGCCAGCTCATCCCCATGCCAGGCTGTGCTGTGCGCACCAGGTAAGGCCCAAGATCTGGCAGGAGAAGGCAGAGGGAGGGGTCCTGGATAACCCCTGGCCGATGTTCAGACTGCATTGTCCCTCCTGAGTGTGTTAGGTTTTTGCTGCTCCTCTCTCCTGGGTAAGGAAACCCATGGGCATCACCTTGCCTGGGCACTGGAGGGTGGCACCATGGTGTTTCCTTAGCACTGCTGCGTTTCCCTCCAAGCTACCCTGGGCAGGCAATGATTTCCCCTCTGGAGGGAAGGAGGAGATCCCTGCTGCCAGAGCAGTGCTGGGCAGCCCCTTCCACACTCTGCTCAGCTGCCATGGGCTTATTGGCACAGAAGCAGCCACCTGAAAGACACCAAAATCACCGTGCCAAGGGCACTGCTGGAGCGGGCTTCACCCTTGCTTTCACAACTGCTTTGGGAGGGGAGGTAGTCACTCCCTGAAACTTGGCCTCCCCTTCATTGCCCCCAAGCTGAATCCCAGGGAAAGAAGACACCGAGGCAGGAGAGAGGGGACGCAATTCGAACCACATGCGGGTGGGCTGGCTGCGGGAGCAGGCACTGCCGCTCCTCCCGGCCAACCCTCAAGCCAATTAGCACTTTGAGGGCTCCAAAGGCGCTGCGGAGCTGCTCTTCGAGCAGGAGGCATCCCTGCTCTCCAAGGGAGGATGCCAGGAGGGATTGAAAATGATGAGGAAGCCCAGAGCCACCCCCACCCCCCTCCCCCCTCTGCTTCCCAGAAACAGCTCCGCGGTGCAAGCGTCGCTTGCGGGGAGCACAGTGCACAAGCACGGCCCTGACTCATCGGCTGCATGCAGCCCGGCTCGGTTCTTCGGAGGCCAGCACGCTCGGATCCCCAGGAGTTTCAGGCTCCTGCACTCTCCTTTTGTCTGCTTTAATTCAGGGCATGCCCAACGTTTTGTGGAATCAGAGCGGCAGGGGTTGGAAGGGACCTCTGGGTCGTGTCCAGAGAAGGGCCACGAGGGTGAGCAGAGGGCTGGAGCTGCTCTGCTGTGAGGAGAGGCTCAGGGAGTTGGGGCTGTGCAGGCTGGAGAGGAGAAGGCTCCCAGGTGACCTTCTTGTGGCCTTCCAGGATCTGAAGGGGGCTACAAGAAAGCTGGGGAGGGACTTTTTAAGGTGTCAGGAAGGAGAGGAATGGAACAAAGCTGGAAAGGGAGAGAGGCAGACTGGAGGTGAGGAAGAAGTTGTTGAGCATGAGGGTGGTGAGAGCCTGGCAGGGGTTGCCCAGGGAGGTGATGGAAGCCTCATCCCTGGAGGTGTTTAAGGCCAGGCTGGATGAGGCTGTGGCCAGCCTGATCTGGTGTGAGGTGTCCCTGGGCATGGCAGGGGGGTTGGAACTGGCTGATCCTTGTGGTCCTTTCCAACCCTGCCTGATTCTGTGATTCTGTGATCATCTGGTCCAAGCCCCCTGCCAAAGCAGGGTCAGCCAGGGCAGACCACAGTGAAACACAGAATCACAGAAGAGTGGTAGGGGCGGGAAGGGACCCCAAAAGCTCATCCAGTCCAACCTCCCTGCAGAGCAGGATCACCCAGAGCAGGTCACACTGAAATGCATCCAGGCAGGTCTTGATTATCTCCAGAGAGGGAGACTCCACACCCAGCCTGGGCAGCCTGTTCCAGTGCTCTGTCACCCCTCACAGTGAAAATAAATTCCTCCTCATGTTAAACACATCTGGATGGGTCTTGAAAGTCTCAGAGGAGACTCCACAACCTCTCTGGGCAGCCTGCTCCAGGGTTCCAGCACTCTCACAGTAAAGAAGCTTCTCCTCATGTTGAGGTAGAACCTCCTGGGTTCCAGTTTGTGTCTGTTGCTCCTTATCCTATCACTGGGAACCACTGAAAAGAGACTTGGGAATGATTTAATGGGACAGATCTCACCCAGAGCCACCCACACCTTCCTGAGGAGCAGTGGTGATGGAGAACCTGAGCCACAGAGCGCTTGAACTGGAGGGCAACAGTCTCAGTCACTTGACCTACTGCTGCCAACTGGGGCCTGTAGCCCACCAGCTCCATCCCTGCAGCCTGGGTGGACTCTGCCATCCCCCTCCTTGCTCTTGAGGGACCTCGGATGTGAATCCAAACGGTCCAGGACAGCCTTGGAGGAACAAAACAAAGCCATCAATCACCCTTGCTTCACTCTCTCCCCCGTCTGCAGGCTGAGCTGGGTTGCATTGTGCAGAGCCAGAGGGACTCCACATCAAAGCAGGGACCAGCTGGCTGCTGGCCCCCCACCAGCACCCAGATGGGCAGCACCCTGCCCACGAGCTGCCTGTCTGAGCTGCCCATGCCAGCCCTGCCTCTGCCTGCTGCCCCGGGCCAGGCAGCAAAGCTGGGATGCAAAACTGCTCCTTGCTCCAGGCAGGAGATGCTGCAGGCCACCTCGGCTGCAGAGAGCATCAAAGTGGGGGTGAGTGGATGATGCCCCAGGGCTGGGGCCCCATGGCAGCATCTGGAGGCTGAGACACAAAGGTAGCATCTTGGGGCTGGCAGCGCATGGCATC